>PVLC010014001.1:0-40207 GCA_004027655.1 Graphiurus murinus | reverse complement strand
GAGGAGGAGGAGGAGGAGGAGGAGGAGGAGGAGGAAAGGGAAGGGGAAGGGAGGGGAGGGGAAGGGAAGAGAGGACCAGTAATAAGATATAGTCCCCAAGGACCTGTGCACAGTGATCTCCTTCCCCAACTAGACCTCACCTGCCTACAGTTTCCACCCCCCTCCAGGGGGGGTCCATTCAAATGATTACTCTATCAATTAATCTACTGATGACACCAGAGCCCTCGGGATCCGATCACTCCCAAAGCCCCACCTGTCAACTGTGCTGCACTGGGGACCAGGCCTTCCCCACATGAGCTTTGGGGAATGTTACAGATTCAAACCATAGCAAGTCCTAGGCTGGGGACCACATGGGCCTTCATGGGACAGTCCAGATCCAAACTATAGCAGCTAGTATCTTCTATTTTTACTATAATAATGAGAACCTTTGTTGTATGTCATTTTTGTATTTTTAGAGAGCTTTTTTCTTTGGTCAAAACTTTTCCCTCTATTTGTTCTCTCTTTCTCTCTCTCTCTCTCTCTCTCTCTCTCTCTCTCTCTCTCTCTCTCTCTCTCTCTCTTCTTTCACTTTCCACCTTTGCACACTTACCTTATATTGGAATATTGGAACCCCACACATTATTAAATGCCATCTCACCCTGAACTCAAGACGTACTTATTGGGAAAGATGGTTCCCAGATAGCACTTGGGTGTCCACCAGGCCCATGTCTTTCTATTCCCCCAAGACTTCCCCTGCTTTACCCACATCAGCAGCTTTGTATGCTGATGCCTTCATAGCACAGGCAATAACGAGCAGCAATAGAGCCTCAAGGCAAAACAGAGAGCTACTGCTGGCTGCTGCTGCTTCTCAGGACCCTTGGTCTCCTACCAGGCAGTTAACATGGCCAGACTAGAAGTGTGCCCTGAAAAACTAGAAGAAAGCATCCCAGAGGTTAGCAAGGGCAGTGTGGTCTAACTCAGTTGTCAGTCTTTGAAATCTGGGAGTGAAGGTGAGTGAAATGAAGCTCTGATTTGAGGACAGCAAGGCAACCACACACTAATAGAACCACTGTGGAAATTGCCACATTCCAACCCAGCTCCCTCTCTCAGATGTATAATTTTTTTTAATTAATTTTTTAAATTTTTTGTTCCTCTCCTATTGCAATTTAGACTTTTAAGAAATGATTTTTCTTCCTGTCAGGATATTAAAGTAATGACTTTTGTCAATGCAGCCACAATGAATTAAAGGGTTTCCCAGTGACTTGAAGAATTTAAATTTCCCTCCCTACATGTGTGATTTATAATAAGGTAAGAGAAGAAAAGGAAAGGGGAAATCCAAAAATGTCTTCAGCCACTGACAACCAAAAATTCTCCAAGATTATTTGTAATATATGTAGTTGTATACATTTGCAGCCATTAATTTACATACATTTACACTTTATGAAAATGAAAATGTACACTGACAGTGACAACTACTGATGATGATGTGGAGCAACTGGAATTCTCCCACAACAATACAACCACTTAGAAAAACTATGTGGCAATTTCTGAAAAAGAGGAATATACCTCCCATAGGATATAGACAGTCCATTCCTAGGCAGTCACCCAAAAGAAATGAAAAAAAAAAAAAGGGCCACACAAAGACTTGGACACTAAAACTGTAAACAACAGTCACCCAAACTGGGAACAACTCAAATATTTATCAAAGGGTGTGATAAGTAGTGGTATATCTATATGATCTAATACTGCTTTGCAAGAAACAAAAACAAACAAAAAAAGGCAATGGAGTGATAGTGGTAGTAGACAACTGATATATAAAACTACATAGGTGAATCTTAAAAATCATTATGCTGAGTGAAAGAGCCCATACTGCATGATATTACCTGTGTCAGTGTTCTAGACAATGCAAACTAAGTCTGCAGTGATCAAAAACAGATCATTGTTTGCCAGAGGCTAGAGACCGAAGGAGAGAACATCAAAGCAAGAGAAGGAAACCTTGAGCAGTAACAGAAATATTTTGTATCTCAATCCTGGCAGTGATTTTCTGGTGTGTAATAATGTCGACATGCAGCTGATTGAGTGCATTAAATAAATCAAAGCATACACTTTTTTTTTTTTTTTTTGTGGTACTGGGGACTGAACTCAGGGGCATTCTACCTCCGAGCTACACCCTCAGCCCTATTTTTTATTCTTTATTTTGAAACCGAGTCTCACTAAGTTGCGGAATGTCTCACTAGGTAGCTGAGGCTGGCCGTGAACCCGAATCCTCCAGTCTCAGCCTCCCAAATGCTGGGATTACAAGCGTGCGCCACCACACCCGGCTCAAACCACACACTTAAAGTGCATGCCTTTGCTGTATGTAAATTATACCTCAATAAAGTTAACTATAAAGTATCAGTTAATAAATTAGGAGTATTTGCACTTGCTCAACATTCTTTTCTTTATGAAAGGATTCTCCACAGGATCTCTTTACATCTCTAGAACATTTCAAACATTATTTTATTTGCAAAAGCAAAACAAAGGATTTCAGACGTCTTTCACATAGCAGTACCTTGCATATCATGGAAGCCCAAAGTTAGCCCTCTATTGTGATATGATTTGAGACTCCGCATGGCACCAGATGCTGTATTTCTATCTTATCTCTATACCCATCAGTAACTAGCCTCCATTCTGGCTTAAAATTCTTTTCTTTAAGTATCTAGCAAACCTCACCAGGAAGTACCTGTGGCTTTAGAAAGCTTATGCTTTACTGTCAAAGGTGCTGATGGGTCAACACTATTTTATCCTTGCTGAGTTTTGTTTTCCTTCCTAACATGATCTGACAACTTCCTGAGTCAGTTCCTCTCTGGCTGCAGAATGATTCTATTCTTCCAGCAGCCTGTCTCCAATCCTAAAGAGCAGACACTGGCAACGATCCTTCCCAAAGCCGGCTGGGGGTGTGGTTACATATGCAAGCTCAGAACCAGGTTTCTGCCTTAGAAATATGGGATAGGACACTGAATAAGATGCTTTTAAGATACCAAAACCTCAGCCAGTCATGGTGGGACACCCTATAATCCCAGTACTTGGGAGGTTGAGACAGGAGGATTGTAGGTTTCAGGCCCTCAGCAACTTAGTGAGGCCCTGTTTCAAAATAAAATAAGCCGGGCGTGGTAGCTGAGACTGGAGGATCCGGGTTCGCGGCCAGCCTCAGCTACCTAGTGAGGCACTCCGCAACTTAGTGAGACCTGGTTTCAAAATAAAGAATAAAAAATAGGGCTGGGGGTATAGCTTGAAGGTAGAGCACCCCTGAGTTCAATCCCCAGTACTGCAAAAAAAATTTTTTTTTAAATAAAATAGGGCCAGGGATGTAGTTCAGAGGTAGAATGCTCCTGGGTTCAATCCCCAGTAACTAGCACACACATACTCTGCAATTTTACTCTCAGAATAGTAGGTCCATGCCCAATGAGACAATGAGTGAACATTCCAGTTATAAATATCACTGGAAAAAAGATCAAGCCCAACTATAAGGCTAGTATTTTGAAGAGACTCCCTCTAGCATCACACCACTCCACTCAATAAACAAAGTCTCATGGCAACACCACTAGTTTTCAATGCAGAAAGAGAAAACAATAGAATCTAGTCAGAGAGCTCTTGAGAGTAGAAATAGTGGCCTACAAGTAAACAGCACCATACATGGCATTCCGACATCACCACATGCATCTAACTCAAATTCCTTTGCTATCTTCTCATAAAATAGGACTTGGCAAGATTTTGAGTCCTGGACATTATTGGTTGCAGAGATAGATGCCACCCTCCATCAACATAGTTATCTATTTTTCAGCCATTGAAGCCATTCAGTGCTGCCCTGCCCCCCACATATCATTTTGCAGCCATGATTTTACAAAGAGGCAGGCTACCCAGAAGAAATGGTATTAGAAGACTGCCCTTTTCAGTTGGAGAGCCAAAGATATCAAAATATGCTTTGAGCTAGCATAATCCCAGGTGATACCCAGGACACAAAAAGACAATAGGGACCTTCATCATCACCATGGAGAAAGGGCTTTTGGAGGATGGGCCAGGAAACCCCCGCAGAGCCTGGGTAGTGTGGGAATTGCCAGTCCTGGGGCAAGTGTTCAAGCTCATGCAGATGCCCCCTTGCCCGAGACACTCCGTCACAGTATACACGCTACAAGGATAATGGCTCCACATGGGAACAGAAAGGATGTGTCATCAAGAACTGTGACACCAAGAGATGTGTCACCAAGGCTTGGAGCTCAGGGAGTTTTGTTGTGGGATATTTTGGCCAAACATGAGCATGAGGACACTCCAGGAGTCGAGAGTCCATTCCATTGCCTTGGCCATCAGAGAGAGGCAGAGATACTGGTAACCTGGGAGATCTATTGGTGCCCCATTCAGCCTCATGGAATCATTAAGTGTTGACATCATATGAGAGGTTTCATTTTCCCAGGGAACACTGAGAACCTATCTGTTGTGCTAATGCCATCATCCATGTAACAGCACAAATACCAGTGAAGCAGAAACAGGTATGCCCTTGGCACTTGTGTCTGGGGTGCCTTCAGGCTGAAAGGAAGAGACTGATCAGTACTATTGTGTTGAGGATTCATGCCTAATCAACAGAGACTCCTCAGACCCTCTGTGAAAACAATAGAAAACTACAGCTTTGTTGTCCCACCATCTCCTCATTACAGCGTCATGGAGATTTATTTCTCTATCCAGTTGACTGCAGCAGAATGCTAATTCCAACAAGAAAAGGGCAGCAAAAAGACAATAAGAAGGAGAAACACACAGTCATTTCTGTGTTCAGCATTAATACTGACTGCCCTTGGAATCTTTTCTAAGTGAGAATTCAAATGTAACAATTAATTTTCAGCATTGCATATTTTAAGCATTGCATATGATTTTATTCTTGAATTATTCACAAGTATAATCTGTGTTTAGCCAGCCAAATAGTGTGTGTGTGGGGGGGGGTATGTGCTTTCCAGTTTGGAAAGGAATGTGTACTTTGTGTATGTTACTCTTACTTATCATGCTTGCTCGGTTCTAAGACTTTTGCTCAGAAACCACAGGATGAGTTTAAATAAAGTAAAAAGGAAATTGGATTCCATCAATCAATACACCAAAACATAACCAAAATTAGATGTCATAAGGTTATACCATTTCATCACTTGTAATTAATATTGTCTGTGCATGCCCCTTCTGAGAAAATATTTATATAAGAGTCTACTTCCTGCAAGGAAATTCATCTTCTGACTTCCTTACAAATTGAAAAATTACATAGTAAGCTTGGAAAAAAAGGAAACTATTGTACTCCCATGGCTTAATTTTAAAATAAAATTTATTACATAGAAAAATATCCTTCCATCTAAGTAGAAGATTAATTGATTTAGAATCTTTTCTTAAGAGAAAAAGTCTGACTTTCAGGTAACTATAGTTCCAGGCCATGAAATCATTCTGTTCTCAAACCAAAATTCAATGTTAATATATAAATTATAAATAATTAAAAGAAACTTTCTGTAGTGTTTTTTTTTTACTAGAAATGCTCATTTTTCCAACCAGGAGAAAGTTTTTCTTCTGTTTTCTCTTTCTAGATATAGTATATAAGGATACTGTACAGATAATTAGTGAAAATCCTACTCTGAAGGGTACTGATGATATCTTTCCTCTCAAGGCACGCCAAGAATAATCCACTAGAGAACCATCATCAGTTTCTCTAATTATGTAGCTGTTGTTTCCCTAGGTAGGATCTGAGTCATATGGTCCTGGCTATAAAGAATTGCTGGCTGTGTAACCATGTGAAAATTAGTTACCTCTATAAGCTCAGGTCTCTAAGACTAGACCTTTAACAGTACTCATTCCATAGGATGCCATGTAAAAGCTCAATAAATAGTAGCTGGTGGCAGTGACAGGGTGGTGGTGGTATTGGTGGTGATAATGATGAATCAAGGACAACTATCATGTCTTAAACTGCCAAGCACATTCTGAGTAAGAGTCAGATGAATATGTTACTTAGTCAATTCATACACAAATTTGAACAGACTTCTGTAATAGTGAAGGAGTTTCCAAGACAAAATTGGCTCTTTTCTTTCAAGGATTTCAGAGCAATTCAGAAGTCCTTAGAGTAGCATACAAGGAATGGGTTTGCACAAGGCATATAGCAACTCTACTTTTAGAACTCTCTGAATAGGCCAGATCACCACTGGCAGGAAATTTCTAGAAGATTCAATAAGGCCGTCTGCAAACTATGTAGAATTAACCTGTAGAATAATGGTTGTGATGAGTGCATAGACTTCAGAGTTATATCTACCTGGATTCAAATCCTATCTCTGCTACTTTTTTGCTGGGCTTCCCTAAGGAAGTATTTGCCTATTTTGTGTCTTCATTTCCTTATAAATGAAATAGGAATATTAATGATACTTTCTTCATGGTATTATGAAGAGTATTAAATGAGTTAATGTGCATCCACAGAACTTAGGAACATAGCTGGACTGTGACTAGCACTCAGTAAACATTAACATTTGTGAGTTCAACTAAAGTTGATTGAGTTTCTACTACACATCAGGCACTGTGCTCAGCAATGCATATACAAAAGGCAAGAAAGAAAAAGGAAAGATGTATGCTTATTGAGTTTCCATGAACTCATCCTTATGATAGTTGCTTTACTTACATGATTTAATTAGTTTTCAATTACTAACCTTATTAGGTGGATATTATTTGTTCTATTTCATAAATAAAGACCATAAGGTAATGAGCTATTAACCATATAACCATATTTCTTAAAGTAGAGATTCAAAGTCAAGACAAAGCTCAATCGCTGCATTTTTTTTTTTTTTTTTTTTTTTTTTTTTTTTTTTTTTTTTTTTTTTTTTGCTGTACTGGGGATCAAACCCCAGGGCATTCTACCTCTGAGCTACACCCCCAGCCCCATTTTTTTATTCTTATTTTGAAACAAGGTCTCACTAAGTTGTGGAGTGCCTCACTAAGTAGCTGAGGCTGGCCGGGAACCTGGATCCTACTGTCTCAGCCTCCTGAATGCTGAGATTACAAGCGTGCGCCACAACACCCGGCTCAATCGCTGCATTTTCTACAAGATGAAAAATGAAGAGTGACTACTCTTTGAATAACGAACAGTTTAGGGTGAAAGATCTGCACATAAAGACTAAACATAATAAAGTACATAGATACCAATTAGAGTTATACCCTAAGTAGAAATAGTTATCTAGAGGATGGATGAATTCCTTGGGTTATTGAAGCCATAACATTTGAAGGATAGAGAAAATTTCTCTCAGAAAATAACGGGCAAACCCAGGCATGTGGCACACTCCTAAAAATCCCAGTACTTGAGAGGCTGAGACAGGAGGATCTCAGATTCATTGGAGACCAGCTTCTGCAGCATAAAAAGATTCTCAGCAACCTAACAAGAACCTGTTTCAAAACAAAAATAAAAAGGGCTAGGGGTGTAGCTTAGAGATAGATTGCCCATGGGTTCAATCCCCAGTACCACAAAAAATAAAAATGAAAAATGAAAGAAGATAGGGGTAGAAGGGAAAGAGAGTAAGATTCAGGTTTAGAGGCATTGAAAAAAATTAAAACCACAAAATAAAAAATTATCCAGAGTCATGGAAGACCAGCAAAAAAAAAAAAAAAAAAAAAAAAAGACCAAGATGCTGTTTATGTGAACTGGGATGACAGCCCACTGGTCACTTTGTACCAAGTGTGTTGCTTTCTTGCAACGATGCCAGGGGCTCATTTTTATTTACAATACCAGAAGTTTCTAATTGTGAGCTCTCTGGTCACTGATTTATTCCAGTCAACCAATCTTAGGTCTACTGCACACCTAAGCTCGCTGCACCCTCAAGGTTCTTCTGCTGTCCTCTCATTCACTGGCACCTACTAAAATATGTTACAGCACTTACTCTGCTCTCATTGTCAAAATTGTTCCATAATAACTTCTACAAGCCTGTTTCATTACTGTCACCTGTGTAAGAACATATATTTTCCCTAATAAGTTTTATCCCTGCTCCCATTCAGGCAAAACGAGTCTTTCTGCTTAAATTAAATTTGAAAGCTATTCTTTGTGACCAGGCTACTTTCTACAGGTCTCTTTTAGAGATATTATTACTGTAATACTCTGTTCATGTGCCTCTCTCCCCTAATGTGAACTCCATAGGGTAAGCACGGGTCTTGATCATCTCCCTCCAGTGTTTAGTTTATGTCTAGTCTAAACATAAACATTTGATACATAAGTGAATAAGTGAATGATAGCCCAAAAGCCTTTGCCAGAAGTTTAAGAGCTTCCATCAGATGGATCCTCCCAATCTATCTAATAACCCTCACAAGAAAGCTTTAGACCAGTCCTCTCATTAGTCAGTCCTTCTCCTACCATCACAATTTTTGTCCAGGCCCCTGCTGTCTCTTCCTTCAATCTGTATCAGATGGGTTATTTTTTCCTTATGTAGTCTTGCTATTTACAGCCAAATCCTGTCTTCTCTCCCAACGAAGATCAAATATTTCCTCATGATGTAGAAAGATATTCAAGTACCTTCCCTATTTCCATCCCTAAATTTTCCCCCAGAATTCTCTTTAACTTTTTTTTGTCTAAGGTTCAGCTCACCCTTATATTACCCTCCAGTTATTTTATAAAGCATATATCATTGATTTCTCAAAGACAAGGAATATCATTATTTGTTTTATTTTTAACTGTTTTTACACAGTGCCAAATCCATAGAAGTTTATTAGACAATCAAATAAACAAGAAGCCGGTGAATTCATAATGCCTCCTAATGGCTAGTTGAATATCACATTATCTAAAGTATTTCTAATAGTAATAATATATCACTCTTAACTATCAACAAAACATACAATATGTCGACAGGAAGTTTTATAAGGAACCAAGCTATACTTGACCTTTGCATAGTGTAAGTTTTCAGGGAATATCATGTAACATAAATATCCAGGGCAGTTGTTCCATGATTGAGTTTTTCTGGCTTGAGACATCAACATTTGATCCTTTAGCACACAGCCTTCCCAGTTTTCACCTGCACCCACTGGGGTACCAGCTCACAGGGTACATGCAGTGCCAGCCTTCATTCTGATTCCTGCTTCTCTGGAAGACACTCATACTGTTGCAGTCCAAACCATCTCTTCTGGAACAAGCAGCTCCAACTTCTTTGCCAGCATAGACCTAAACCCTAAACCAAATAGGGAAGCTGTTTGCCAAACTCAGAGGTGATTTTTGATGCTAAGGATCAACATGGAGCTAAGCCAGTGAGGAGTAAATAACAGAATGGAAAATAATGATGCCCTTTTTCCAGAATAACAGCCATAATCTATTTCCAAAGGATCTATCTAGTTGGCTCTAGCCCATAGGGCATCAGTAAAACTTAGCCCCGTTTATGTTCTTTTGACAGTTGTAGAATGAATGTTAATGAAATACTTAATTTATAAAAAACTCTTTTGGTACTAAATTAGTCTGGATACCTTGAAATTAAGGAAATTTTAAGCACTTTTCAGATGAATAAAAGGAAGGTTGAAAGGAAAGGAGTGCTTACAATTCTTCCTTGATGATTCATTGATTTTCTTTAAATAGCTAAAATCTCAAAACATCACAATTTAAGCTGACTATCTGGGCCACATCAACACATCTCAGTCTCAGGTTGTTCTAACCTGGAATAAAAAGAGTGCCTCAGTTAAAGGCAGAAGGCTATAACACTGACTGCCTCCTCACCTCTGTAAGAGCTCTAGCTGTACTTAAATTCATCTGCAATTCTTTCTTATCTTCCAAGAAGCATCTTACATTTGCTCTACACTCACTTTTTACATGGGCCAGCCCTTACACAGTTTATACTAATGGTGGCAGTTTAGAGCAATAAATCTTGATTTAATCTATATCACTCAAAGTTCTCTAGAGAGCAACAGAACCAATAGAATGTATACATCCTACATCTATGAATACATGTCTATGAATATATTAGATGAAAGAGTTTTATTACAAGGTATTGTCTCATACAATTATGGAGGCTGAGATGTTCCATGAACTTCCATCTGCAAGCTGGAATCCCAGGAGAGTTTGTGGCATAGGCCAGAGGCCTGAGAGCTAAAGAGCCAGTGGCATAGTTTCCAGACCAGTTCTAAAGCCCTGAAAATCAGGAATACAAGAACAAGAGAAGATGAATATCCCAGCTCAGGCAGTCAGGCAAAGTGCATTTAACCTTCCTCTAACTTTTTGTTTTATTCAAGATCTTCAGTGAATTGAAGATGCCTACCCACTTTGGGAAGGAGGTGGTGATCTGCTTCACTAGGCCTACCAGTTCAAATGCTAATCTTTTCCACAAACATCCTCACAGATACACCCAGAGATTTAATCCATTATTTGGGCATCCTATGACCCCGTTCAAGTTGACATATAAAATTAACCATCACAAAGTGAAATCCACCAATGCTCAGAGCTGCCATCACTCCTGTTAATGCCCACTAAGCCTAATGATCCTGAGGGTAGTTCCAGGAGAGTGGGCAACAAGGCTAAGCCATGTCCATGACCTGGCAACCCAGACAAAATGATATCGCTGATAATGTTTACCTGCTATGTTCCAAGGTCATTAATGTCCAACAGCTAGCTCTTCATGCCATTTTGAGGGTACTGTTGGCTAAGAATGTACCCTTCTGAATTCACTAGTTTTGGACAACATTATAACTCATGTAAATACTCTTTCTTTGAACACCCACTTAGTACCAGGTGAACTCAGAAATCCTCCACACATACTCAGGTAATCTTGAATACCAGGGCATGCCTGTTACAAATATGTGTTGTCTTTCACTCAGGGTATGCACTTCGAAAAGAGAACACACAAAGAAAACAATGACTAATGATCTTATCTTTATTCAAATCAACTGGTGGAGGAATTCATAAGTTCAAAACTTGAGTTGCAGAAAGCATAGGCAATCAACTCAAATTTGACCTGTAGGTTATTTTGTTTTTCCTTTATTTTATTTTAATTTTTTTAATTTAATTTAATTTTATTTTTTGTAGTAGTGGGAATTGAACCCAGGGGCATTCTACCTCTGAGCTCCACCCCCAGCCCAATTTTTTATCCTTCATTTTGAAACAAGGTTTCACTAAGTTGCAGAGAGCCTCACAAATTGCTGGGGATGGTCATGAACCTGATGGATCCTCCTGTCTCAGCCTCCCCTCCCAAGTACTGGGATTACAAGCATGCACCGCCAAGCCTGGCTTTTTTCCTTGTTTTCTTTTTTGGGTCCCCAAAAGTATCACCATGATCTTTAAATAAATTAAATGTGTGCTAATCCCAAAGGAACATATCAAATGGATGATGGTAAAGAAACAACAATAAAAGTACAATAAAAGAAGTTCCAAGTCTCAACAATTGATTTAAAGTTGCAGTAATCAATGAAATTTGAATTTCATAGCTGAGCATAACAACATAAAGATCTCAGGAGTCTCTCAAGCAGTTTTTCAGTAGTGCTATCTTTTCTGATTTGAGAGTTCCCATGGAAGAGCAGTAAGTAGAAGACATTATACTAAGGACTCTAAATACCCTGGTTGCAGCTGCTCTGGCCCCCCAAGTACTCACAGCTGGATGACCAAGCAATTTTCAAGAACCTGGGCTAACTAATTCTGTGCCATCCATTTTAAACTTATTTGTAAAATAAAATTTGGCATGCTTGTGATTCTAGGAATGCCCGGTAAACTTCCCAGCAACCTCTCAAGTCAATCACCATCACACAAAAATTATGTAGCTAAAAGACATCTTGAGTCCAATTAAAGCCTGTATTATTATATGCATGTAAATTAGAGGGCTAAATTTAATCCATGAGAGAGATAATATACTACTTTCCTAGAACAAAGAAGCACATTGCCACCAAATAGATCACCACGTACCACATGAACGGCAAGAAATCATTTCAATGACTTCTCCATGGAATACTTGTATATTAATTTCTCTTTTGAATCTTGGCTTCATTTAAAGATGATGCTGCCAGGGAAATGTACACTTCACTATTTATATTTCACTTGTAGACTAGCATAATGTTCAAACTATTTTACTTGTCTTTTTAGGCAGCACATTATCTCAAGAAATACATAATCAACTAACATTTTTCAAGATGTTTGACACATCTCAAAATATCTCTTAAATTACTTGATAGTTTAATTTTTAGGAAATTTGTCAACTGTCACAAGTTAGTTTCTGTACTGGATGAGTGAAATTAAAAAAAAAAAAAAAACACAAATCCAAATCAAATGATTCAAGTGCCACATTAAAATGCTGGTTCCAACCCATTTCACATCCTCGGACCATATCCATGAGCCCAGAAGATAATTATGGAATGCATGCACATCCCTAGTTACAGGAAAACTAGAGGAGAATGTATGTGCAGACAGAAAAATTCAGTAACCATTGGTTAATACAATAAGCCACTGCTTTAACTAATAGATGATCAGTTTTGCACCTAGAGGAATATATAATTTACATCTACTTTTTTCAATTTCTGAGAATATAGATAACCCCAAAGACATTGATTGCTATGTTTCACTACGCCAAGAATTGCAAGCACACCAATTTGATGTACCTCATTGACTTTCAGGCAATCAACCCCAAGAAGATATCACTCCATGCCTACGGGAAGGCAGAAAACCTTCAAAGAAGATTACAAACTCCAGTTGAATTTCATAGTCGTGAGTTTATCAAAAACATGAAAGAACTTCAGTTGCCTTGCTGGACATCTTCTGTAAGTTGAATAGCTACCTGTGATTTATAGATCCAATTTCTTTCATTATCCAAGCTAACTTTTGATGGTAAGATGGGAAGATTTGGAGGCACCTTATGTTCTCTAACTCTTCTCAAGAAAAGTGAGGAGCCTGGTGAGATGGTATGCACCTGTAATCCCAATACTTGGGAAGCTGAGACAGGAGGATTACAGGTTCGAGGCCAGTCTCAGAAACTTAGTGAGACCCTGTTTCAATATAAAAAATAAAAAGTGATGGGGGTGTCGATGGGGATTGACCCTGGGTTCAATCTCTAGTGCTGAGAAAATTTAAAAAAGGAAAGAAGGAAGGAGAGAGAGAAAAGGGGCAGAAACACTGACCTTCTTACAGAAGCAGTGTATTCAACCTTTATTGGATACCTACTATGTATCAAGCATATGAAATGGGAAGGCATTAATACTTGCCTTACCGTTAAGAAACTTAATGTTTTTATAGCTCCTGCATTGCAACTGTGTGGAATATGATTTGCATGGAGAATGCATGGTTTTATCTCTACCAGAGAAGACACTTAAGCAATTGCAGGCCCAGCATGGTGGTGCATGCCTGTAATCCTAGTGCTTAGGAGGCTGAGACAGGAGAATTACAGGTTCGAGGCCAGCCTCAGCAACTTAGTGAGGCCATCAATAATTTAGTGAGACCCTGTTTCAAAATAAAAAATTTAAAAGGTCTGGGAGTATAGCCCTGATCTAGAAATAGAATCCCCTACTAGTACAAGAAGAAGAGGAAGAAGAAGAAGAAGAAGAAGAAGAAGAAGAAGAAGAAGAAGAAGAAGAAGAAGAGCTGTGTGCATGTATGTCACTATCACTCTGAAACTCTTAACTACAATAAAAGTGCATATAAAACAAAGAAACAATTGCAGTATTGTTTGGCATGTGCTAAGTTAGGTGAATGCACACAGCCCCATAGAAACAGGAGAGGCACATAAACCAAACTGGAGAATGGGAATGTCAGAGAGTGCTGCTCAGACAAAGTAACACGGGAGCTGAGATTCAAAGGTTCCATGGAAGGGACTAAATGATCTGTGAGGACAGAAATTGAACTGGCAGTCTCATTTTGATGAAGCTGATTGGAAAAAGAGATTTGGGGTGCAGCCAACTGAACTTGCTAACACTCCCTGACTGCAGGGCCCCAGCCCACCCCAGTCTGGGCACTAACAGTGCTCTAGGGAGAAAGTTGGAATCTGCAGAACAGTATTAATACCTCACCCTCTGCCTGATAGCAGAGAAGAGAAAAGACACAGAATCCCCAAGACCATATTAATAGAGTAACTTTCCCCAGTTAGAAATGTGGACCAATGTTCTTTGCATACAACTAGGGCAACAGGAAGAGTGAGAGATGGGGCAAGAAGCCAAAAATGTTTCAGAGAAGTTTCTTCAAAGGAAATAAAGAGTAAAGACTAAGTGTTCCCCTGTAATGCCATCCTAGTTCAAACCACCATCATCTCTTATTTGAATGACTATGATAATCATTTCTTAACTAGGCTCCCTACTTCCACTGGGGTCATGTTACACACAGTAGCCCAATTAATCATTTTTTATTATGGTAAAATACACATAATCCTATGGACCAAATTGTTGGCTCCTAAAATTTACTGAATGGTTGAAGCTTTAACCTTTAGTGGGATTGAATTTTGAGAAAGAAGAAAATTAAGATTAAATGAGGTCATAATGGTAGGTCCCTGATTGAATAGGATTAATATCCTTATAAAAGGAGCCATCAGAGAACTTGTCCTCTCTCACTCTCCCCTTCTGTCCCTGTGCACACACATTGAGGAAGGCTATGTGAGCACGGTGCAGGAAAACGAGGAAGATGGCCGTCAAAACCAAGATAGGGAGCCCTCCCCAACAGCAACCCTGCTGGCACCTGGACTTTGTACTTCCCAGCCACCAGAACTGTAAAAAAAATAAAAAATAAAAAAAAACAACCTGTATTTCTAAGCCTCCTGATTCCTGATACTCTGTTGTGGCAGCCTGAGATGACAAGGCGCATAACAAAAAATGTATTGCTTTAGTAGAGCATTTGCCCAGCAAGTGCAAGGCCGTAGTTTCAATCCTCAGTACTGCCAGAAAAACAAACAAAAAACTACTTCAACCATTTTACAATCTACAACTCAGTGAATCTGTGGCATTAAGTATATTCACAATTTGTGCAACCATCATCACGATCGAGTTCCAGAATCTTTTCATCACTACAACAGGACACCCCTCGGCCACTCAGTAGTCACTCTGGGTTTCCCACACCTTCCAGTCCAGGCAACTACAAACGTGCTTTCCATTCCTATGGATTTTGCCTGTTCTGGATAGTAGTGTAAATGCAACCTTACAATAGATGATCTTTTGTGTCTGTTTCCTTTCACTTAGCATCATGTTTTCAAGAAGTATCCATGCCATCACATGTATAAATATTTCATTCCTTTGTATGACTTAATGGTATTTCACTATTTATTTCTACCACATATTGTTTATTCATTTGTTGGTTGATGGACATGTGGATTTTTTCTATGTTTTGGCTATTTTAAATAGTGCTGCTAGGAACATTGATGTAGAAGTCTTTATTTTAACACCTGTCTTCAATTATGTGAGGTTTATACCTAAAAAGTGAACTCCTGGGTTTTATGGTAGCTCTGTGAGGTAACTTACTGATGAGATGCCAAACTCTGTTCCATGGCGACTGCACTGTTTTACATTCCCACGAGCAGTGTATGTGTTTTCTAATCTCTCCACATCCTGGCAACACTTATTATTTTAGAACAATCTTCTTAAAATACAAATCTGATCATATTGCTTCCCCGTTTAAATTCAAAAGTAGAGCATTTGTCATGCCTATGAGGCCTAACATTCTTTCGCTGGCCTGCTCCTTTATCTTCTGCCACTCTCTCCTTCAATCTCTGAACTGTGGCCATCAGGATCTTCTAAATGCCACTTGTAAATATGTACAGACCACACTGGCTATTCCCCAAGACCATCAGCTGCCCGCTGCCACCAAAACTCTCTGTTAAAATCACCCTTCTCAGGAGACTCTTCCAGAGAACCCTGTGTAAAGGAGTCCCTGATGAGTCACATGCACATTTTAGCACTTGCTATCTCATTGCTCTACTCCAGTCCTCATGACTTTCAGAGCTAAAATTCATGGTCGCTTGTCTACTGTTTTCATTTACTAGAATGTGAATTTCATAAAAGCAGGCCCCCTATCATGCTCATGTTCACTGCTGTATCCCCAGTCACTGGAATGCATTCTACAAATATTTTTTGAAGAAATGATTTAGTGAATAAATGAATGCGTGAGGTAACTTACTGATGAGATGCCAAACTCTGTTCCATGGCGACTGCACCGTTTTATATTCCCACGAGCAGTGTATGTGTTTTCTAATCTCTGAGCATTTCAGAGCAAAGAAGCATCATGGTCAAGGACATAAATACTAAGCAATTCAGTGAGTTCTATAAACCACAAGAAGTTTTTGTTGCTGTTTTTGTTGTAGTGGTGATGATGATGATACTGGAGATTAAACCCAGGGGTGTTCTACCTCCGTGCTACATGCCCAGTCTGATTTTATGTTTTGTTTCGTTTATTTTTTGTTTGTTTGTTTTGGAACAGAGTCTTGTTAGGTTGCTGAGAGTCTCTCTACATTGCTGAAGCTGGCCTCGAACCTGTGATCCTCTTGTCTCAGCCATGCTTGGCCACAATGTTTTAGACAGTTGAAGAAAGGGTTTCTACTCAGGGAAAAATGGGAGTAGGAGCTAAATTGAGACCGAGATTCAAGGGCCTCCGGAGCTAAGCTAAGGAGTTTGATCTTGACCCTAAACAAGCCCTTGAGGAATTTTAAACAGGTTAGGCATGTGATAACACTTCCAAAGATTGTTGTAGCAGCAGTGTGCAGTGTGTGGAAGGCAGTGAAACCAAAGACAAGGACGGAGGTGGGGAGAACTTTCTAGTCTTCCCAGGGAAAGTCTGTGAAGGATTGAACTAGAGGAGTAAACAGAGAGACAAGTGTTTTGGTACAAGAGCCAAAGTGACCCCTGAGCCTTCTTGACCTATTATATATTCAGAGTGCTAGAGGGGAGTTATGGAGGACCTGGGTCTGAGCCTCCAGTGACGATTAAGGAGGTGCTCTTTGCCAGAGCAGAAGACTTGGATTCTAGACAAGCAATGCTAGAGTTTCTCTAACAGAAAAAAAAAGTGAAGGGATACATTAATATATGGATCTCACATCCATCAGACAAGGAGAGAGAGAGAGGGAAAAGAAAAAGAAGGGAAGAGAGGAGAGAAGAGAAGGGAAGGGGAGGGGAGGAGAGGAGAGGAAGTATAGATTTGGTTGGAAGAGGCAGGCTTTGTTTTTAAGTTAAAAAGGTCATGGATTTTGGTGAAACTACTCAGGGAGACTCTAAAATATGATATGAATCTGGGAACAGTTGAAATTTAAGAGGCGCCGGGCGTGGTGGCGCACGCTTGTAATCCCAGCATTCGGGAGGCTGAGACTGGAGGATCCGGGTTCGCAGCTGGCCTCAGCTATCTAGTGAGGCACTCCGCAACTTAGTGAGACCCTGTTTCAAAACAAAAGAATAAAAAATAGGGCTAGGGGTGTAGCTCGGAGGTAGAATGCCCCTGAGTTCAATCCCTAGTACCGCGGAAAAAAAAAAAAAAAAAAAAGAAATTTAAGACGCAATTATAGAAGGGACCTTTTCAAGGAATTGAGAAGAAGCATCCACTAATATATTTTAGAGAAAATCTGGGAGATCCTAGTGTGCCAGGATCTAAGCGATGGATTATTTTAACAATATACCAAGACCAGTGCCTTCACTGAATTTGACTTGAATTTATATCATAAAAATCCATTCTCTGTCTCAGGTTCGGTGGTTTTATTATTCTGGGGGAATTTCAACAAGTGTGTTTGCCTTGCAGATAACTTTCTTATATAAAAAAGGCTTTGCATCCAACCACAACCACCTGGCCAGGACTTAAAACCTAAAATGTTCATTTCCTGCCCAGTGTCACCAGAAAAATGAGGAAATCAGGGCAAAGTACTAATTTCCTTTCACTCCAGGATGTGTCTCCCTTTTAAGAGGAGTTTCAGAGACTTATTCTAGAATAACATTTTCCAAATAATTTAAAAGTGGGCTTTACAAAGCAGTCATTAGTTATCTAATGATTACTTTTTTCTTTTTAGTTAAAGAACTTTTTTTAAAAAAGAGAAAACTAGGCAGCACTAAGAAAACATATATGGAACCCAGTTCTCTCTCAATTTAACTGGCATGTCTAGCACAGAACACACACATTTTATTTGTTAAGAGACCAGCCATGGCTCCCAGTGGTAAAACAGGTGGAAGTGCTCAGGAAGGAGGCCAAGGCGTCTGTGAGAGATTAAATGCTAGCGTGCGTGCTTCACTTCAAACCTTCTGAGTGACTAAAGGAAGACCAGGCATTCAGCCATCCAAACCAAGAGCTCCCTGAACAATTCCCCAGGGGTTCTGTCCACTCCATTCTCATTTGAAATGTTTTTATAGTGATGATAAACTGACTCCAAATAGGAAAGTCCCAAAACACATGGTCTCTGTTACTGAAGAATAAGTTCAGATGTGTTTCTACTATAAATATACACCCTTTCTCTTCTGATTACTCTCCAGTGATGGCAAAAACAAGAGAAGATATATCAAGAGAGACTCTAAGGCCAGTTAACCCCAGCAAGCAATATGCCATTCAGTGAAAGATCAGGCATTTCTGATTTTTCTGAGACATGTTTAGGCAAGAATTTTGAGGTTCCTGATAACAGCACTAACAGGCTGCATCAAGTGGGATCAAGTTCAACTTTCAGATGAGTCCTTCTCCACAGTGTTTTATGACCTACCTTAGTCTCTGGGAAGAATGAAACTTCATTTTTAATAAAGCTGTTGGCTTTTCATGAGTTAAACCATCGCACTATCCAACAGAGCTAACTGTTAGAAGAGCTTTAGGGTCAATGAACCTTAGCAAATATGGATTCTTAAGAAGCAACATGAAGAAGTCAAAGAATAAGGACATGGGAAAAAGAAGTATTAGGTTTTAATCCAGCTCTGCCACTTACCAAGAATCCCTTGTCTTCTTACAGACTGTATCCTAGGAAAGTAACTCCTATTTTGCAAAACTGTTTTAGAATTGGAAGCAATTCTAAATTTAGCATGTTATATGCTCAGCACATTGCCTGACACTTCATGGTAGCTCTTTGAATCAAGTCCATTTTCACAGAAGCAGAAATGGATAATTAGTCCACAAAGGAAGAAGCATTGTCCTTCACCTCCCAGGGGCAAGAAGCAACATGCCTTCATTCTGCTTGAAATCCAACCATAAGACAATCCAGTAAAGATGGAAGAGCCTCAGCTAAGTTGCTTACATGGGAAAATATGTTAAAATCTCCCCTATTCCAACCACTACACATGCATGCATTCATACACACAGAGGTGCCCTCTTTCTTCCTAACTCTGTGATTAGCAAAAACATGAGTATCAAACTAGCAGCCACTACAGTAACTAGATCTGGTGCCCAGAAGAGGTCTGTATATGCTGCTCACCCCACAATGCCTACATTCATGTTTCCCAGCATACTAATAAGCCCCTTGATTGTTATTAGTTAATTCAGGCCAAACAGTGGGAAAACTCAGTGACATTTCAGAGGGGAATACCAAATGAACTTGAGCTGAACCATCACGTCGTCCCAAGGAGTGTGACG
Source organism: Graphiurus murinus (assembly GCA_004027655.1). Classification (NCBI taxonomy): domain Eukaryota; kingdom Metazoa; phylum Chordata; class Mammalia; order Rodentia; family Gliridae; genus Graphiurus; species Graphiurus murinus. Next base: position 20,745 of record PVLC010014001.1, on the reverse strand, counting down.
ACGTGGGAATGAAACAATATAGACTCCTGCCAGCACTAGAGGCAGACACAAAGCATGGAATTCAGTGTGGCCAATTCCCCAGAAGAGACTTCACAAGGGCCCAAATCCTCCAAAGCATGAAAATCACATGGGCTCTTACCAAGGAGGAAGTCAGACACAATGTTCGGAAGGGCTGGAGCACTGGCTGCCTGCCCAGGCCCTTGGATAAGTTCATTTGCATGGCCAGACCAGTAAGAACACGCACATACAGCCACGGCAAGGTGAAGGAGAGGGAGAGAAAGCTGGGAACAATGGGGATAGGGCAACTGTCAAGGAAGGGGCTTCTTGGTAGGACTATTGTTGAAGGAAGAATTGAGAAGGACGAATCAACTTCCCAGTCCAACAAATCTCAGAACAAAACCTGGTTCTACCTAATTACTGAACATTAACTCAGTGCCCAGGACTGGGATGGTAGTGATGATGTTAGATTCCAAAGAAAGACAGTCCCTTCCCTGAAATGCAGCCTAATGTCTGAATGGGAATACAAAATTAGCCCTCTGAAAAAGTCATCCTTTTATGAATATGTGTCTCTCAAAGTGCAGATCCATGTTTTGTTCCTTTGTTTAATACTCAAGCCCTATCACATTGCCAGGTGTTTGGCCAGATAGAAGAAGAGTTATCTTAAAAACTGTGGTATGTTGAGCATATATAAGAGTTGAAGGCTAGGGATGTAGTTCAGGGTAAAGTGTTGGCCTGGCATATGTGAGGCTCTGGGTTTAATATCCAGAACTGCAGAGAAAGACAGATAGATAGATAGATAGATAGATAGATAGATAGATAGATAGATAGATATAGTTTAATGCAGATATAAACCATCAATTGAATCTTCTCATAAAATATGAAAAAGGAGTAGGAAGGATAGGAAAAAATTCTAGAAAGAAGGAACAGCACAGGACATAGTATAAGAATTTATAATCCTATGTGTTTATTTGAATTATTATCTCTTAAGGTGTGGTCCACAGCCCACCCACAATGGATTGTAGCCCAAGCAATTGATTTCAAATCTCTTGAGTGTGGAGTACAGAAATTTGCATTTCTAATAAGCATCTAAGCTCTTTTAATGCACATAAAAATTGAGCTGGCTGAGGGAAAGTCAAATATATACAAATATAAACTCTTCCCTTAAAATAGAAGGAAAGATGGTATTTATCAAAAGAAAACTAAAGTCAACATACTATAAAGATACATTCATACATATTTATAGCAGCACAATTCATAATGGCCTGGTTATGACAACAGCCTAAGTGTCTATCAACAGATGAATGAATAAAGAAAATAGATATAAAATGTAGTTTTACTCACCCATAAAGAGGAACAAAATTATGTCATTTGCAGGAAAATGGATGGAATTGGTAAGAATCATGTTAAGTGAAATAAGCCAGACTCAGAAAGTCAAGATTCCTATGTTTTCTCTCATAGGTGGAAGCTAGAGAGAGAAAATAAAAAGGAATAAAAAGATACCTCATAAAAATAGAAGGGTAGCCAGGCGTGGTGGCGCACGCTTGTAATCCCAGCATTTGGGAGGCTAAGACCAGAGAATCCGGGTTCGCAGCCATTCTCAGCTACCTAGTGAGGCCCTCCACAACTCAGTGAGACCCTGTTTCAAAATAAAGAATAAAAAATAGGGCTGGGGGTATAGCTCGGAGGTAGAATGCCCCTGGGTTCCATCCCCAGTACAGAAAAAAAAAAAAAATAGAAGGGTAGAGGAAAGGCTTTGAGAGGGAGGAGGAGAGGACAAGGGGAAGGACTGAGGAATTAAATTGATCAAATTACATTATATACATGTATGAATATGCAGCAATGAAACCCACGATTGTGTATAATTATTATGAACCAACAAAAATTTTAATGAAATAAAATATTTACATCATTGTTCATAAAACGAAAGAAAAGAAGTGAGGGAGGGAGGGAGGGAAGGAAGGAAGGAAGGAAGGAAGGAAGGAAGGAAGGAAGGAAGGAAGGAAGGAAGGAAGGAAGGAAGGAAGGAAGGAAGGGGAGGGAGGAAAAATTTTTTTAATGCTGTACAGAAAACAATTTGGGAAAAGCAGCCGGCAATCACCAACCAGTCTCTATAGTGGCTGCTCTGGGATGTGGAGACCAAGTCTGAATAGTATCCATGCACATATCAGAGGATGGAAACCCTCCAAGCCCTGCATCAGCAAAGTTTTGCTCCACCCTAGGTACGATGAATCACTAGTGTAGGCTCCTGACCCAAAGGGTGACACAGAATCCTTCCCGGGTGGGAAATACAGTGGAGATTTTTGGCGGGGAAGCCATTTCAGAACACTAGAGCCCATGAAGCGGTGAATTCACTAAGGGTTTGAAAATGGTAGGTAGAATTTTAAATGAACTAGAAAATTAGGTCATTTATTATTTTACTGCTAATATTTTTTAATTTACAAAAACCCCAACCATTCTCAAAAGAAAACGTTTCTATCCTCTTTGAGATTTGCCATGCACCTGCTCACCTCTTGTGTCAACCCCTCATCTTATTTCATGCATATCCCTCTCCCATTCCCTCAGCATCCTTCTCCTGACTTCAGCAACCATCTTTAATCCCCCCATATGAAAGATTCCTTTCTCTTGACTTGCATCCCCTTCAGCTGCCTTCATGGGTCTCCCCTTCCCTAGCATTACCAATGCCATGAAAGGATTATCTATATTCACCTCTCCTCCTGTTGTTCTTTAAGCTATGGCATCTTCCTCCATCCTTACCATTCTGTTGGCATGGCTCTTAAATATCCAGTAACTTCATAATTGCCACATCTAATAGGCACAATCTTCACTTCCCTGTGATACATTCCCTCTCTACTTACACTTACCTCCTCACTTGTCCTCCATGTAACCACTTTCATAGCTTTCTTTACTTTTTAAAAGGAAAATCATCTTATATGTCCTCTTATTCTCCTGTCCCTTAAATGCTACGTTTCTGCTGTTCCTCAGGATTTAATCATTGAGCATCTGCTCTTCTCATCTTATGTTCCTAATTTCCATAAGCAAGTTCATTCAGGATCTGTTACTATGGCAGGTAACAAATTATCCTAATATCTGGGAGTGTAAAACAACCATTTCATTATGCTCACAGATGCTGTGAACCAGGAATCTGTAAAGGGTATTGTGGGGATGACTCTTCTTCACCCCACAATGTCTGGGACCTGAGCTGAGAGGACTCAGGCTGGAGATGACTTAAAGGCTGGGAACTATTATAGATTGAATGCTTGTATTCCTAGAAACTCCTATGTTCAGACTCTAACCCTTGAAGTGATGGTATTCCAAAATACGACTGGGAAGGTAATTTGGTTTAGATGAAGTTATGGGAGTAGACTTCCCATAATGAGATTAGTGTCCTTGGAAGAAGAGGAAGAGACTGGGCTTTCTATCCAGGATGCAGCAAGAAGGAGGCCATCTGCATACCAGGAAGAGAACCCTCCCCAGGTACTGAAGATACTAATACCTTGGTCTTGAACCTCTCAGTTTCCAAAAGTGTGAAAAATAAGTGTTTTTTTATCAAGCCACCTAGTTTATGGTATTTTGTCATAGTATTTTGAATGGACTAAGACAAACCAGAAAGAGGAATCTGTACTCATGTCTGGTGCCTGGTCTGGAGTTACCAATAGTAGTTCCAACCTGTGACCTCTCTGTGCACCTGGGCTTCCCCACAGCATGGCGTCTCAGAGCTTTTACATAGCAACCTGGGGCTTCAGGCATGGCTGCTACAATCCACAGTACAGCAGTTCCATTATCTTTTTTGACCTAGCCTCAAAAGTCACACAGTATCACTTTCACCTCATTTCATTGGAGCAAATGTACACTCTACCTCTTGAAATGAGAAATGTCAACAAATTTGAAAGCAATTTTTAAAAAACCTCCAACATCTATAAACCATAGGTTCTACTATAACTTCTAAATGTTTATCTTAACTCCAGATCTATATATCTAATTGCGTACTATGTTATTATTACCTCTAGTAATAATAACAGCAGGTGATTCTAGGCACTTTGCCTGTGCCAAGCACAATTCTAAGTATCTGATACAGGCAAAATCTTATAAATTTCACAATAACTCTAATAAGTGGGTCAATAATGTTATTATCATCATTTAAATATTTTTAAATTATTTTAATCAATACATAATAATTGGGGTACATATTTATGGGCCAGACTGTGATATTTCAATATGTGTAAAATATTTAATGATCAAATCAGGGTAAATAATCTCAAACATCATTTTTTTGTGTTGGGGAATATTCAAAATCCTTTCATCTATTTTCAAATATGTCATATATTATTATTAATTGTATTCATCTTTACTGTGTCATAGAATACTAGGACGTATTCCCCTATTTTTGTGCACATTCACCGACATATCTCTATCTTCCACCCCTTCCCAGCCTCTGGGAAGCACTATTCTCTTCTATACTTCTATGAAACCAATCCACTTAGTTTCCACATATAAGTTAGAACATGTAGTGCTTTTCTTTCTATGCCTATCATCACCATCTTAATGCATGTTAAACAACATTATGTTAAGATCACCCAGAAAGTACAATGGAGCTCTATGATCCAAGCAGTCTAGATCCAAATCTTAGTCTTTTAATCAGGACCCTGTTTGGCACAGACATTCTATAGGCATTTCAAAATCAGTATAACCCAAACAGGTTTCTAATCCATTCTCTGATTAAAACAAACAAACAAAAAAAACTTGCTGTACTTCTTACATATTCGTTCCTTGTTAATAATTCCACCACTCATGTAAATCTCAACAGAGAAGTCTGAGAGCTATCTAAACCTCCTAACCTCTCTCTAATTCCTCATGAGAGATTTGTCCCCAGATGTTTTATCAATGAAATTCCCATATCTGCTTACTCTTCTCCATTTCCATTGCCCCAGTTGACTTCTTCCCCAGGATGGCTGTGTGAAGTTTTCACTGGACTCCCTGCTGTCTCATGCAATTGTGATTCATCTTCTCAACTCTAAGAATGATGCTTATAAATGCAAATTTGATTATTACATTTATTGCTTAATACTCTTCAAATACACAAAATCCCCCTGACATGGTCCCTCACTGCCTCTTTACCCAATGTTCAGGTCTATCCATACCGAACTACTTGCTGCCTCCTAACTTGCCATCTGTTTCTTGCCTCCCTATACACACCCTGTGCAATTCTTTCTACCTTAAGTGTCCTCCCTTTCTAGTCTCGTCCCAATCCCAACCACCTGGTAAACTTTCTTGCCTTTAGAGATCCAGCTGTAATATCCCTACCTCCCAGAGTTTCCCTTGACACTTTTTCCAAGGAGAGTCATATCATCCTTTTTCCATCACTGTACGAAACACTGTCCCACTGTTTCCTTTAAAAGGGAGAAAAGAAAAGAGGAATAAATGAAAGCATCATGCACAAAGCACTTCTTTTTAGAACAATCCCCACATCAAGGGCAGGAATCTCTAGGAGTAACCGGGCTTGGTCCAGCACTTTTTCCCTGGAGCTCTCCTTCACTGCTCCTCTCCCTTCTACCTCGACAGTCACCTCTGAACACTTTCCTGTTGATCTCAGTGAATGCAGGATGCTCTCTGGAAAGCCTTAAGAACTCATTGGGTATTATATTGATTCTGTATAGATGTTGCCTACATCTGAAGGGTGCCAAATTGGCCAGTAAAAAAAGCAAAGACAAAGCCAGAGATGGTGGCTCACACCTGTAAACCCAATACTTTGGAAGCTGTGACAGGAGGATCACAGGTTTGTGGCCAACCTCAGCAATTTAGCAAAGCCCTCAGCAACTTAGTGAGACCCTGCTTCAAAATTTAAAAAAAAAAAAAATAGGTCTAGAGGTGTAGCTCAGAGATAGAATGCCCCTGGGTTCAATCCCCCCCCCCAAAAAAAAGGCAAAGAAAAAATATCATCGTAACAACCAACTGGCTATATAAGCCAGCTCATGAGGTAAGGTATACCAAACTGATTATGACAATTACTCAGAATAATTGGCTGATTTTTTTCCCCTGAACTGGTGTGTGTGTGTGTGTGTGTGTGTGTGTGTGTGTGTGTGTGTGTGTGTTGGGGGGAGGGGGTCATCCAGACACAGCCAGTGATGGACAGAGGAAATGTATTCTGCAATCATGTAGACAGCCCAAATAGGCAAAATCAACAAGAATATTACTCTTATCTCCCTGACAAGCCAACATAGGCAGTGTACTAAAAAATGTCTGGAACTAGAAAAACACCCCTGCCCTGACACTCTTGTATAATCCACCAGTGGGCAAAATGGTACCCATCCTGGTTTTGTGATTTACACTTTCCCAAGCTGGCCCACTTTGTTTGGATGCCGTTTTAAGACTGATAAAGAAAAAGGAGATTCAGGATGTCATAAGCAGACTGCTCTTTTGAAAGCATGCTCTACCCTCCTGGACTAATATTACCCTAGCATTTTTGGCATTCAGTCCAATACACTCATTCTTGGGTTTTTAAAGCCTTTCATACTTCTCTTCCCTCTCCAAGTTACTCAGTTTCTACGAAATTATTTTCCTACTTAAGGGAAAATTGAGCCTAATAATAGCAGTATGAACTAAGATCCTGTGTGTAAAGAGTCACTGTAGCACCTGGACCACAGAGGTGCTCAGTGAATACTTATCCCCACCCTTTTCGTCTGTTCCCTTTTCCTCATCCACTTAAGGGGTCCTCCTCCCCTGAGATCCCTCACTCAGGCTTTAGTGTTCACACACGGCAGCCCCAACTCCTAGATTACTGTTAACTTTCACTGCTCATGTGTCAAAAATGTATGTGCAGAGACTGCATTTGAGGGAGGTGACAAAACCTCTACTCCGAATTTATTTATATTTTGAGCACTTTGATTAATCACCCACTCATATGTACTTCTAGATGGTTCATTGGATTGAATATATGTTTAACATTTTCACTTTTAGATTCCTTCATTTTTAAGAAGTAAAATTTGGATATATTGATTACAAGTATGCTAATGTATATTACAGATGCACATAAGTATACGTGAATGTATACATATCTGTTTAATTGTAGAAATGCTTCATATTTATTGAGCACTTATGCTATGCCAGGAACTATACAGAGGTAGCTCGTTTAATTCTCACAGTAATCCTAAAAATAAATACAATTATTGGCCCCATTTTACAGCTGAGGAAGCTAAAGCTTTAGAACTTGGCGAAAATCGCATAGCTAGTAAGTAAATATTAACGCACTCAAAACTAGTACGTTGGTGACGCACGCTTGTAATCCCAGAATTTGGAAGACTGAGACTGGAGGATCCGGGTTCGCAGACAACCTCAGCTGCTTAGTGAGGCCCTCCGCAACTTAGTGAGACCCTGTTTACAAATGAATAAAAAAAATAGGGCTGGGGCTGTAGCTCGGAGGTAGATGCCCCCAGGTTCCATACCCAGTACGGCAAAAAAAAAAAAAAAAAAAAGTAGTAACTACTTGCATAGCTGTGGAGGCTGTATTTTGACTGCTTTTAACTTCCAGTCAAGTGCAGGACAGGTGTTACTTCAAGCAGACAGACGATGGAAGCTGTAACCCAAAGCTCCTCAAGCCGGCGCCGCCCTCTGTCTGCCGCAGGAGTCCTGGAGGCTGCACCCAGCCTGCGCGTTGGTAAACTCCCGCGGGTCAGCTCTTACTTCCAAAGTTGGAGCTCTCCTTGGTGGGAGGAGGTGAGGAGGAGGGGGGAATAGTGACGTCACTCCGGAGCAGGGATAAAGCTCCCTGGCCCCACTCCGGGCCAGGACTCTGCCCTCGAGAGTAGAGTGGGTTGTCCAGCTCACGTACACACGCGGTGTGCAGAGCCGCCCCTCGCCGCGCCCCACTCCTAGGCAGCACCATGCCCCAGAATGTGGTCCTCCCGGGCCCTGCGCCCTGGGGCTTCAGGCTCTCGGGAGGCATAGACTTCAACCAGCCTTTGATCATCACCAGGGTAGGTATTTCTATTGTTGCTTTGGGGATGGATGAGTCAGGGACTCTGTGTCCCTCGGGGCGCAGCAGGTACCCGGCAGCGAAGAGTGGCCAAGGAGCCGAGGGAAGTGGACTGGACGGTGCACTGATGGGTCTTGGGCTTCTGGCTCCGAGTTCCAGGGGCAGCAGCTTTGCTAGTTTAGAGATTCGATAGCTCAAAAGCCCTTTGCATCCTCCTGGTCCCCTGTAAGGTTCCGAAGAGAGTTAAGGGACAACGCAACGCGGTTTCTCTGGGCTCTGAGTAGGCGTAGTTGCGAGGGCTGGAGTGCCTTCTTGCTTTTTGCACCCCACCTCCCTCAGCAACAAACAGATGGTGTAAGGACAGAAGAGACAAGGACTGACACACTTCGAGGTTATTTCTTGGAAACGAAAACGCATCGGAGTTTTTCTTGTCTGGATGAAAGCTTCAGCAGGACGCTGTTCTCGGGGCACAACCTGGGTTGGCCAAGTTGTAACCCTTCATATCAGCCCAGACTGGGAAAAAATTACCAATGTGTACTTCTGGGTTTCCAGGCATTTTGAATAAATATTTCCCAAAGTAGAGAACTTGGCTTAGAAATCATCACCTATAACTCAAACTACACAGAAAAAAAACCTGTCACTTTTAGTTTACCTGGTGGGAATTAACCACTCAGGCTAATAACCCTGGAAAGTAATACTTTAGTATCAAAGCCAAACTTTTCTTTACTTAATGTACTCTCAAGCCCTGTCTAATTAGAAAAAAGAGAAAGTAAAAATGAAACCTCAGGGATTGGCCCCTGTTAGTAAATTTCTAGAATTAATCCTAAAGCACTATTTGTTCTACTTGTTTTTGTTTTTATTTTGTTTTTTTTTTCTAATCAAGTATTTTTCTAATGGAAAACAATTATTCCAGTTGCCATATATAAAGCCACCTTTAAACCTAATTTAAAGGCATAAACTTTCAGAATATTATGCTTTTACTTTCCAAATGTTATACCTTTTTCCTTAGTTCTTACACTGCATTTTATAAATGTTTACTCTATGATCTGATCACTCACAGATTTTTAACAAGGCTATACCTTTTAAATTCTATTTACATATGTCTATGAGATTTGAGAACAGATGCCCTTTTTTAAAATGTCTCAAAGCGTGTATCATACAAATGCATATAATGGATCATTTCAATCTTGGTTTACATTTTTCAAAAACATATAAACACATCTGACATGTGTTTTTATATGAGACATAAAAACCTAGCATACCCCCAGAAATGTTCCTAAGTAAGTGAAGCAGAAAATGCTTCTGTGATCTAGACCAAGCAATTCCTTTTATAGATTTACCAGAGGAAACACTTTCCATTATCTCTACTAAGAAATATTTTTAATTTATGGAGGTTAGTTTTCATTTGTTTATATTAAATGAAGTTTTGAATTCTAACAAATAATGTATCTTATTTAGATTAAATATTAAAGAAATAATTTTTTCACAAAAAAACTTCAAGGAATTTATAAAAGAAATATTTTGGTATTACTATGTAATATGTCAGTACAATCATGTCTAAAATTTTGAATTATTGACATTATAAGCAATGTTTATTTTAAAATAACACATCTGCAGTTGACTATAGGAACTATTGCTAAATGTATTTGATGTGACAATTATTATTCATAAAGCCAATTCTATCTTGAATTTCTAGCTCATATCTAATTTGTGTCACTCATTTTAATTATTAAATAATAGTATATGACTAGATATGCTTTTTCGCTTGAGAATGCCTTTTCAGTTATTTTTAATTCTAGGTAAGCAGGTAAAAACTGAACTGTTTTGCATCACAAGTATCCCTAAAGTCATGTATATCATAAATTCTCATGAATAAATGAATGTATATTCACTTGGACTTTTATGCCTTACTGAACACCTAGCAAAAAATTTTTCCACTTAAGGGAGGTGTGGAGAAGGAAACAGACTAAGTAATGTTATGTGTATATATTAATGTATCACTTTGAATCTCTCTATCGTGTACAATTACAATGCACCAATAAAAATATTTTTAAAGAATATTTCCACTGGGCATGGTGGTACACTCCTGTAATCCCAGTGCTTAGGGGGCTGAGATAGGAGGATTGTCTGTTCAAGACCAGTCTCAGCAACCTACCAAGACCCTGTTTCAAAAAAAAAAAAGGGTAGGGTTATAGCTTGAAGGTAAAATGTCTCTGGGTCTTATCCCCAATACCACCACCAAAAAAAAAAAAAATCCACTGAAATTATAAGAATAGTGAAAATCATCTGGAAAAAAAGATTTAAAAGTATGACAAAAATCAGCACTATTATTAGACAGTAGAATTATTCTACTTTATACTTTAATATAATTTTTAAAGTAATAAATCCATAAATGTGTTAATATACTCTTGCTTGCCACCCATTCTTCTAAGCCCTTTATATTTGCTAACTTACTTAAGTTTCATCATAATCCTATGAGCGTAGTAACAGAAGTAGTAATAGCAAGGTCTCCTTTTGCAGATGAGAATGAGACTTTAAGAGGTTCATTAACCTGCCAATGATCATAAGTGGTGGGACAGGATTTGGTGCCTAGTCAATTTGCCTCCCAAGCCTGCATCCTGAAGTCCACACTTGTGAAAAATCCCACTTACCATTCAGATATTTCTAAATAGGGTCTTATTTCTAAATAGGGTCTTTGTGCCATCCCATGAGTCACAGGTCCTATCAGCTCTATGTCTTCAAGATCAACTGCTTTCCAGTTTTTCAACCACTGCTTTTATTGAGGATCTCATAACTTGACACCTAGACATTTACCTTCCCTCTCCAACTCACCTTGCAACTTCGTACCAGCCATCTTTGAAAAATACAGGGTTGCTCTTGTCTCTTTCATTCTTTAAAGTCCTTCAAAGGCACCACTAGCATGTAGAGAATAAAATTTGTGATCCTCAGATGGCATTCACCTCTTTTCACATCTCTCTTCTCTCTTCTCTCTTCTCTCTTCTCTCTTCTCTCTTCTCTCTTCTCTCTTCTCTCTTCTCTCTTCTCTCTTCTCTCTTCTCTCTTCTCTCTCTCTCTCTCTCTCTCTCTCTCTCTCTCTCTCTCTCTCTCTCTCTCTCTCCTTTCTCTCTCTGAAGTGGCACCACTCTGTGCCACTTAGGATTTTCCTACCATGTCTTTGCATCTGATATATGTCACTTTTTCCCAGAATTATTTTCCCTATCCCTCCCTCCACTGTCCTCTATGTCTATGGAAACTCATTCAAATACTGCACCCACTGGGTGCAGTGGTGTGTGCTCATAATCCCAGTACCCAGGAGACTGAAACAGGAGAACCGCAGGTTCAAGAACATCCTCAACAACTTACTGAAAATCTGTTTCAAAACAAAAAAATAAAAAGGGCTGGAGGTGTAGCTTGGAAGTAGAATGACCTGGGTTCAATTCCCAGTACCAAAAACAAAACAAAACAAATACTGTTCCCCAAGCTGCCTTCTAAGAACAATCATTTTATCTGTTTGTTTACCACAGCTTCTGGCCCACTGCTTCCCTTATTATCATGCTTTATACCACAGATGTTTGAGCATACCTGTATCCCACTAGATTGCCTGCTCCCTGAGGACAGCAACTTTCTATTTTGAGGACAACTCAGTACCTAGCACAGTGTCTAGTACATCATATATACTGTAGAAAAATATATAAATATATGTGTGATATGAATAATTGACTAAACTGCTCACTTTTATATAATTTGTCATAAATAGATGAAGATTGTGTTCTTAAAAATATTCCACAATAAAAATAATTGGGAATCATTTTGTAAGTTACTTGTCTCTTGTAGATAAGTCCTTAAGTACACAAAGAATTGCAAAACCAATGTCTACAATTAATGTCACAAAAAGTTCCATAAATGAGATATATTTTGTCAAGTCAATTAAATCAGTTTTTGTCTTCCTACAAGCTACACCATTCCTGTCCTGCTTTACACTATAAAGATGCAGAATACAGAGAATCTCTGACTATTAATGGTGCTACTTTACAATGATGTGGAAGTAACATAGATTCAATACAAGCTACACTTGGAATTTTGAATTTTTATCTTTCACCAGGCTAGCAATATGAGGTATGCTACTCTGTGTTGATGCTGGGCAGAGGCAGTGAGCCACAGCTCCCAGCCAGCCAGTGTCCTGTGTTGTTATAAACTATGATGTCGGTAGGTTAGATGTACTAAATGTATTTCCAACTTGTTTTTTTTTTTCAACTTTGTAAAGTAGAGGAACATCTATACAGCAAGGCTCCTAGGCAGTAGGGCTCCAGCCAGAGTTTGTGGGAGAGTGACAAATGTCACTCTCTCCATCAATTGAAATTGCAGTTCACAAAATTAAGAAAAAGTGTCACTTCCTCCCAACCATTCACAAACCAATTATCCAGTGGGGTTAATCTTTGTATCCTTAACACATACACACACACACACACACACACACACACACACACACACACACTACAAGTAAGGTAAATCAAAACCATACACAAGCAATTTCTAGGCGATATGTGTGCTATACTTTGTGCAAGATAGAACTTAAGTTTTGAATGTTTGGTTTAAGGGTAAGAGTGGTTATTTCAAATACCATATATAATTTTCCTAAGTATTTCACAGAATAATCATTACATTTCACAACTCTAAGTGAACTTCTTTTTACTTTCTCTCAAGAAGACTCTAAGGAGTCTCTGAGGTTTTTGAATCATCTACAACAGGGACGTACTCTCACAGATAAGTCATAGATTGTTGCTTTCACAAAATGCCAATATGGAATACAGCACAAGTTCCTGTTATGTATGTGATATAAAATGATTGCATATATCTGATTCCAGTATATCTTTTTTCCATTCAATTCCTCTCCCCTTGCCCCTTCACTCTCCCCTCCTTCCTATTTGGAGCACAACAAGGATGAAAATTGTTTTAACTAGTAATGATATATGGACTTGGGTACCAACATACAGAGTATTAGTGTTTCTTTTTTAATTTGTAAAGGCTTTAATATAGAAAGGTATATTTTTAGTATAAATATGCACTTTTAAAAAGTAATGCTAGCCGGGCATGGTGGCGCATGCTTGTAATCCCAGCATTTGGGAGGCTGAGACCGGAGGATCCGGGTTCGCGGCCAGCCTCAGCTACCTAGTGAGGCACTCCGCAACTTAGTGAGACCCGGTTTCAAAATAAAGAATAAAAAAATAGGGCTGGGGTTATAGCTCAGAGGTAGAATGCCCCTGAGTTCAATCCCCAGTACCGGAAAGAAAAAAAAATAAAAAGTAATGCTTATGGTTAAATGCAGTCCTTTTTCAAGCTAAAACAAATATAGTAGAAAGGTTGATGTGAATAAAAAAAAAACTATGTAATTTTGTGTTAGCAAATACTGTCTATATGAAAGCACTGGTTTATATGTACATAACATTCACACATCCCATAAATATCTACTCTCTGTAGAATGGCTTGTGTGTTAAGGGCATGTTGGGTACAATTATGATTTAGATGGATTTCTACCCCCTGAGAAACTCATATATCAGTAAAAGAGAAGAAACTTGTACACAAACTACCATCATACAACCCGTGCAGGATTCTACAAGAAAAGTATGGCCAAAGAGAGAGGGGGAGGCAGGAGTGGTGATTGCCTGCAGGAGAGGCACGGTAGGGTAGTGCAAAAGCCTGAGCTACAAAGTGCAACAGACCCAAGTGGTAATTTCACATTTTCACTTAATGTATGACCCTAAGCAAGTTTCTTATACTTTCTGAGCATTGGTTTTATCATCTTAAAACAGAGAAATGTATTTTTTAAGATTGTCTTAAGAATTAGGTGAGATCATAGTTCCCAGTAATAACAATACAATGATAATTCTCAACCCTGGCTACACATTAGAATCACCCAGATAACTTTTGAAAATATTCATGCCCAGGTGCATGCAGACATCCTGCTATAACTGACATGGACTATGGCTCTAGAAACATCTATTGCAGCCAGGAGCTAGAGGTCATTAGATGCCAGGAAAAGCCTGTGAAGTTAATTGGGTGGGGAATAGAGAATGACTGAATAATGGGGTTTCTCATGATTTTGACCCATTGCCTGATTGCAGCTCTTCAATATATACTTATCTTACTCTATAATTCAATAATTTTTATATTTTTTTCTGGAAGGTGATGTTTCACTATGCTGCCCAACCTGGTCCTGAATTCCTGGGCTCAAGCAATTCTCCTACCTCAGCCTCCCAACTAGCTGGGACTATAAGCGTGTACCACCATGCCTAGCTCCATTTTTCTTTATAACATTACTATCAGATCAGAGGCATATGTTGGACTTCCTTTGTATCTCCTATAGCAAATAATATGTTATACATGCTTTGTATTTTAAATTAGTTTTTTCCCTAAATGGACCCAAGTAATAGGTTAATATAAATAATAGAAATCGTCTGAGGCATTTGTTAACACAAATTTCCTGGCTCCTCTCCTAGAGATTCTGGTTCCTGATTCCAGACATCTGGAGTAGGGTGGAATCTTTATATTCAACAAGGACTCTAAGTTATTCATGTAATCCAGCAACTTTGAAAACATGATGCTGAATGATTGATTGCAGTACCACATCCAATGATCTCTCTCATATTTTCAATATTTAAACCCGAACTAACCTGCATAATAAATAGTTTATTGAAAAACTATGCTTTGTTTTAGCTCTTTTCTCCTAATTTTGGAAAACAGCAATAATATACAGAAAAAATAAATAATATAAAATAATAATATGATAATATAAGAATATCATAATATAATAAAATAAAAGTAAAGGTAATTGGAGAAGTAAGATTCATATATTTAAATAAGTGGAATGAAATGAAACCAAGCCAATTTAGTAATCATTTTTTCTGATCACCAGTTTTGATGAACTTGAAAACTAGGAAGAGGTAAAAGCATCATATTTCTCCTGCTCTCTCACCTCTCTCTATATCTATCCTTTTTTCTTCCTATACTGCCTCCAAGGTGGCTCAACGACAGCAATTACAAGGTTGACTACAAAGTCGGAAATGGGTTGTGGCCATCACTATCAACCACCTTTCCTAGCTTGCTTCTAAAACATCCAGTGACATAGCTACACAGCTGCTCTCATCTTACCAGGGAGCCATAGGTCACTTAGAGACCCCTCCTTCTCAGAAAGAGAGTCTTCTTTTTCCAGTCTCTCTTAGAGAGTTGTTGAAACAAAGGCATGAGAACAAGCTTAGTAGTTGTAATATTTTGTATAAATACAAAATGGTATTCTGTAGTACTAACACTGTTAATAAATTTTAGTAATATTCAATATCTAAGATAATCACATATTCAATATCTATTCAGTATGTAAATTGAATACATGTTACTTCAATTTTCAATATCTAAGTTCTGATGTCTCTGTTTAAAAAGTGTATAGACACATATACACACAACCCTATCTTCCATTCGTCTTAACTAAAGCTAAAAAACATGTTAAACTTTTCGAAATTAGGATTGAGTGTTATAGAACTTAAATCCACTTAAGTATATAAATAAAGTTAAGAGAGGCTTTAAAGGCAAACAGATGAAGCCATGCCTTCTCATGTTTTAACTCAGAGAAATTCATCCTGGTCTTAGAAATTTAAAAATAGATTTTGACATTCTATATCTAGATAAAATTTGAAGTTTAAAAGTATTTTTATTCCCACAAGTCATGTTGGGGTTGGAAACTTTTGGTCTTCTAATAGTTCTGGGTCTAGGAGAATTTCTAAAAAGCAAAGAGCTATGAAATACCTCCTAAAATCTAAGATGTAATAATCCCCAGTTGTCTTCACCCAGCTTCTATCAACTGTTCTTATTGAAAAATCACCATGATCATTAGAGTGAGATGATCAAAGAATTAAAGATAGTACAATAAATATTTTAGTGATGAGCCCAAATATCTAGGATACATGATAATTTATTATTTTAGAAATTTAATTTACTTAGATGAACTGAGTCTCCCTTACAGCCACAAAATTAAATATAAAGATAGCTAGAATAACCAAATAGAGAAAAATGAACTAATAACTGATTTTCAAGAAAAGAATTAGGAATAATATAGTTTATATGTGAAACATTTTGAGATTAAAGTCAAATCTTATGTATAATTCTCCTCTAACCAGTGGGAACAGCCAAGTGTAACAATGATAGGTTGATGTTAATAACTATGATCTTTGCATATGGATGACTAGCTCTTTTTGTTTTATAAGCTCTGATTTAAATGGCCTTTGCATCCACTCTTCAATTTATCATTCCTTAATTCTAAACTCTGGGGTATACATTATGAAGTATTAGAAATACAGGTGCTCCTGAACTTATGACAGGGCTGCATCTCAATAAACCCATCATAAGTTGAGAACGCATTTAATACACCTAACATACTGAACATCATAGCTTACCAACACAGTACACTGAAGAGTATCAGTCATTCACCCTCTTGATGGGATGGCTGACTGGGAGCCATGGGCTCACTGCTATCGCCCAGCATAAGGAGAAAGTATCCTACCACATATAGATAGCCAAGGAAAAAATCAAAATTCAAAATCTAAATTGTGGTTCCTACTTAAATGTGTATCAATTTTGCACTATGGTAAAGTTAAAAAATCACAAGTTGAACCATCATAAGCCAGGAACCATCAGTACACATAATATACATGTCACTAAGAGATTCCAGTCTGGTTGAGAAGACTGACGATACACAAGTAAATAGATAAATATAAAATTACCAAGTGACATGTACATGTATGTTTGTATGACTTTGAACCTCACTGTGAAGTATAATTACAGTGAACCAATAAAAGTATAAACACCTTTATTTGCATATACATTTAAAATTACAAATAATTTTCGGGAAGAAAATGAGCAGGGTTTATAAAGATGAAGGATAATGAGGGGAAGGACTTAGAGGAACTACTTCAAATGTATGGGAAAATCTCTCTGAAAATGCATTTGAGCCTAGACCTAAAGGGTAAGGAGCAACCAGATGAACAGTGAAAGAAACATTTCAGGCAGAAATAACAGAGCATATAAAACTCTAAAGGGGGTACAATGTTGAGGAACGAAAAAGAAATCAGAAGTTATTTTAATACAAAGATTGTTTGCTAGTGAGATATTAAAAATCAGGCTATAATACAAACGGCAGGCACAAAACTCAAGGTGCTGCAGTACATTGGTTTTTAAATGGTGCTATGATTTCTTCTAGATTACTCCAGGAAGCAAGGCGGCAGCTGGCAACCTGTGTCCCGGAGATGTCATCCTGGCCATCGATGGCTTTGGTACAGAGTCTATGACTCATGCTGATGCACAGGACAGGATTAAAGCTGCATCTCACCAACTGTGTCTCAAGATTGACAGGTGCTCCTTAAATGATGGTGTTAAAATTTGATCTGTTTTTCTGAAGAACTTGAACCAGAACTATAAATGGTTCCATCCTCTTAGCGAGAAGGAGGGTCACAGGACCAAGAATTCTGACTGGCTTTTCTTGTGAATTAGCTACTTTATTCGTCATTGAAGTCAGTCAATCTAGCAGCTCTTGACAACCCATTTCAAAAAAGAATTATCTAGAGTGTCAACACAATGAAAGTGGCCATTTGAATTTTTTCTTCCAATACTAACCCAGTCAGTTGACTACGGAAATCGTCATTGGTCATATAAACAGTGGACGATATGACCAGCTGTCCTGCTGTTCTCAATGTAGTCAAAAATGGAATGGAATGTGGAATGCTCCTCAAGGAAACACTTGACTTGCCCAAATGTGATCATGTTAAAAGTGATTGCTAATATCCTCTATGCCATTGGCTTCTTTGTACAGAATTTAGGCAGAAGAATATTACAATGTGTGAGAATGCATGTGCATGTGATTGTGTTAGATATAGAGGCAGAAAGAATGGAAAGAAGGAAGGAAGGATGGAAGGAAGGAAGGGAGGGAGGGAGGGAGGGAGGAAGGGAGGGAAAGAAGGAAAGAACCCCATCACTTGTCACCAGAGACCTGATCTGAAATTGAACCATGGAAATGATTGGTTATAGTAACTGTTTATCCTGTTGCTGTTGTATTCAGTATTGTCTCTGTTGGTGCCAAAGGCACAATGAATTGGCTAATGTGCCAGTTTCATGGGGTGAAATAGATTCTATTCCTATCTGTGCATAAGCTGTGTTTCTGCCAAGCACATAGTCCCTTGAGAACAATAGGGTTCCAGATAGATGCATGAGAGGTATAAAACAAAGCACAATTCCTTGATGCCAGTAGCAAAACCACCTGGCCAACCCCTCCTGTGGTGATCTGGGTAAGGTAGGACAAGAGAGAAGAAGGGGAGACCTAGAGAGTTTGCCTCCGGGTATCCACATGGTATACTTCCAGAACTTCCTTCTTCTGTACTGTTTCTCACACATCCTGGACACTACTTTTTTCATGAAACTGCACAATGTAACTCCAGACAGTCATGTTCTACTGTAGATTCACCCCAAAGACACTAAAAACATAAGTCTAATTTGGATGAAAAAAACAATAACTAAAAAATATTTCTTTTGCTTAAAGTAGCAAGGATTGCAAGTATTTTCACAAAAAATAATAAGAAATTAAAGAATACCAAAACTTTCTTTTATTTACAGGGGAGAAACTCGCTTATGGTCTCCACAGGTATCTGAAGATGGGAAAGCTCATCCTTTCAAAATCAACTTAGAGTCAGAACCACAGGTATGAATATTAGACTAAATGATATTTGCATTATATTTCCTTTTCAATGAGAGGAATACTACCAAAAGGGGAAAGTAGCAAATATAAAAATTGAACTGGACATGGTGGGACATGCCTGTAATCCCAGTACTTGGGAGGCTGAGACAGAAGGGTCACAAGTTTGAGGTCAGCCTCAGCAATTTAGCAAGACCCTGTTTCAAAACAAAACAAAACTTAAAGGCCTGGGGTGTAGCTCACAGATAGATGCCGATGGGTTCAATCCACAGTACCAAAATATAAATAAAATAAAATAATAAAAATTGGAACAAGTTATCTAATGAAGCAGTTGTCTTAATTCTCAGAAATTGATTTATATGATAGGTGTTTTCTTACATCAAGAAAAGAGAGAATACACCTAAGCAAACATCTTATTAAAATAGGCTAAATCTTCATAGAGTCCACTTCTTTTTTTATTTCCTAGAATGGATTTCTGCCAAATGAGTCTGAGATCATCTCAGAAGTTTAAGTTGTTAAAACAAAGCAAAACAAAAATAAGCCTTAGCACTTGAACAGGTGTCTCTAATATAATACTTATTATGAACTTCCATCCTGCACCCTTCTTTAATTCTCCATCCCAGCATTCTATAATCAAATTTACCTTACAAAAGAAGTTTTGCATTATGTTATCATAGAGATATTCTGTCCATGCAGCTGAATTACAAAAGATAAAAAAAAATTTCCCTTGAGGCAACTCTATCTCATGAGCTAAATTAATCTAATAATCTGATACTTGTCTACTTTCAAAAAGTCCAAAAAAAAAAAAAAACTGAAATTAAATCAAGCCTGGATTGTGACATACTGAAAAATCTAATTAAGAGCAGGATTTTAGAACCTCTACTTAGAGGCTCCCAAGGCTTATAGATACAGAGAGATGAATTTAATATCCCCTTTGAAACAAGTTTTCCTACAAACTGATTAGATATTCCTAGATATGAATTTAATATCTCTTTTGAAACTAGCTTTCCTACAAACCGATTATTCCTAGATATGAATTTAATATCCCTTTTGAAACAAGTTTTCCAACAAAACTGATTAGATATCCCAAGTGTGTAGTTTTTCTATATATCTAGAGAAAATGAACTGAAAGCATATTTATAGTGTATTCTTCAGAGGTGTCCCCCTTTCAGAGTCATTAACTCCCCAATTTGTCCTTTGCATTCTCCACTTGTCCCCAGAAGCCTCTTTTCTTCTGGGTGAAATAGATATAGAATAACAAGTACAAGTATCTCAGGGCTTCTCAAATATTTAAACGGAATAAAACAAAGAACTTAGCACATGGAACTGTTCATAGAGATACATAAGTGGTAGCTCTCATTACCAGTGAGGTACCCTCTACTCCCAGGCTGTGATCAGAAATCCTTCTGGCCTTTCTTATCAGTGAGATAGGAGGCTACCTATGTGATAGGGTTTTCTATTATATTGTAATAGAGGTTTCTTTCCCCTTTAATATTGCATGGAGCCAGGTGTGATAGCACATGCCTGTAATCCAGTATTGGTAGGCTGAGACAGGAGAATTGCAGGTTGGAGGCCAGCCTCAACCAACTTGGTGAGGCTGTCAGTGGCTTAGCAAGACTCTGTTTCAAAATAGAAGATGAAATAAGGCTGGGGGTGTAGCTCGGAGGTGGAATGTCCCTGGGTTCAATCTCTAGCACCACAAAAAAAAAAAAAAAAAAAAAAAAAAAAAAAAAAAAAAAAAAAAAAAAAAAAAAAAAAAAAAAAAAAAAAAAAAAAAAAAAAAAAAAAAAAAAAAAAAAAAAAAAAAAAAATTTTTTTTTTTTTTTTTTTTTTTTTTTTTGCGGTACTGGGGGTTGAACTCAGGGGCATTCTACCTACGAGCTACACCCCCAGCCCTATTTTTTATTCTTTATTTTGAAACCGAGTCTCACGCCGGGCGTGGTGGCGCACGCTTGTAATCCCAGCATTCGGGAGGCTGAGACCGGAGGATCCGGGTTCGCGGCCAGCCTCAGCTACCTAGTGAGGCACTCTGCAACTTAGTGAG
>PVLC010014000.1:0-40218 GCA_004027655.1 Graphiurus murinus | reverse complement strand
GGGAGGAAGAGAGGAAGGAAGGAAGGAAGGAAGGAAGGAAGGAAGGAAGGAAGGAAGGAAGGAAGGACAAAATAGGGCTGGGGATGTAGCTTAGAGGCAGAGTGTCCCTGGGTTCCATCCCCTGTACCACAATAAATAAATAAATAAATAAATAAATAAGCCTGGCCATCTGACACCTGTCAGTCCCGTCCCCACCTCGGAAGGATGGATGAGTACTAGGTGCACAGTGCTCCAGGTCGGCTTGGGACTGAGGGGTTTCCCAGGACATGAGACTCCCGGCACCAAGGTGGAAAGTCCCAGCTGGTCAGCCTCATGAACGCAGACGTGACTAAGCACTGCCGCTGAGCAGAGGAAGGTCAGGAAACACGGAACCCGCCTGAAGCGGACTAAGACAGCGGCGCCGCTTTTGGGAGCCCCGTCTATGTGAAGGGTCCTCGGCAGCGCAGTGATCAGAAGAACTGCACGGAGAACGAAGGCTGCTCCCCACAAACACACCCGTGTGCCGAGAAACAAATCACACGCGGTTAGAAAAACTGCCCGATAAAATACACAGAGAAGAGTATAGTGAGTGACCTTGCTTCTCAGAAAACAAAAGTAATACTCCAAAAAGTGCTCACATATGCATTTTGTGTGTGTCATTTAAATGTGTATTTGCTACTCTGGTAGGAAAAAAAATGATGCGTAAGAAAATCATCTGGGCCGATATCGTCGTGTAGTAATTCAGACTGTTCTTCGCGGGTTGGTATAGCACAAGTTTGACTTGTGTACTCCATGAGCGTGAGTAGCCTGGGTACCTCCAAGCCATAGGGCGGTTGTAAGGACAGGATCAGACGCCACCGTTAAAGATCTCGACTTCTCCCCTTGTACGACCTGACTCTGCGCTACCGCTGTAGCCAACGCCCAGTTCTCCACATAGAGTGAGCTCGGTTTCGGAAATAAGAAGCTGTTTCAAAGAATATGTTTCTGCCTCTCCCTGTTCAAATTCCTTCACTCCCATCCACTAGTTTCCTTATTTGCCTATCAACTCCTCTATCGTCTCAGAAGAAGAGGGTGGCACGCAACTTGACACTCGGAACCCCAATCCCTCGTTACGCCACGGAGCAGTCTGTGCATGCAGGCTAACGGCGTCACAACAGCAGTTGTTTGTTTTCCTTTGCGTCTTCTTCCCTCCTGCCCCGCCATGCCTGTGCTTGGGGAGGTGGAAATGGACGAGGAGAGTTCTAAGGAGTTTGATGAACTGTGTCGACACATGGAAGAGAAGCCGTTTCTGGCGGCCTTGCGCTTCCTGAGCCCCAAAGCAATGCCTGCGGTCCAGGCCATGAGGAACACCTAGGGGAGCACAGGGAGTCGCCAGCAGTGTGCAGAGGAACCCGGGCCGAAGGAGAGCGGTGTCTCGCTGAGAGGCAAGGCGTGGGCTTGAGAGGGCTGAAGGTAGTATCGCAGAGGAGCCCAGAACGGCCTGGACTCAATCTGGGTCTGAGCAATGTTCTCTCAGGATAAAAAGAATTGAGCAAGTTACAGTTGCTCACACTTCCATTTTTTGCTGCAATTCTTGCTTTTTGTGGTACTAGGGATGGAACGCAGGAGCATTCTACCTCTGAGCTACACCCCGAGCCTTATTTTTTTTTTTTTTTTGAGACAGGGCTTCACCAAGTCCGGCCTCACCAGTCTGGGCCTGGGTGTGCGCGTGCTTGTACAGTTGGTTCTTTAGTCAGGGTTTGCCTAACTTCCTCTCTCCAGTAACTTGCCAAGACTGGCCTCCAACCCATTACCCTCCCGCCTCAGCCTCCCAAGTACTGGGATGACAAGCATGTGCCACCACGCCCCACTTGTAATTCTTATTCCATCTGCAGTATTGTTCCTAAGTAAGAAGATCCTAATCAATTCTGTGGCTGAGGAAAATTACAGCATAAAGGGTTAAACTTCTTTTTTGAGTCCAGTAGGTAAATGACATATTTTAAAAATATAGCCCAAACATTTAGAGAACTACAAAAAGAAGGAAATGGAATTGATGATCATTCAACCCCCATACAGCACCACGAAGCTTCAAAGATGACAGCCTGCTGACGGAGGCTGAGGCAGAAGCCAACACCCCTGACACAGCAGCTGTTCCCTCTTTCCCCCCAGTCAGTTTCCAACTGACAGACCATTTTCCCAGTCTTTCCTTTTTTCATGCAATGGCTAATTCTGCATGTCAACCTGACTCAGTCCCAAAGCCAGAACTGTCTGCCAGAACACCAGTCTAGATGTTTTTTAAAAGTGATTAACATTTTAATCCTTGGACTTTGAGTAAAGCAGAGTCCTCTCCTTGATGGGGGTGGGCCTCATGCAATCAGCTGACGGTCTCTCTCAGGAACAAACACTAAGGTTTCCCCCAGAACACAGAAGTCTTCTCAAGACTGCAACCCAGACCCTGCCTGAGCTGCCGGCCGCTGCCCTGCAGAATTCACACTCGAGGCTGCAACGCCAACTCCGACCACTATCAGCCTGCCTTGCGCATTCCAGACTGGCCAACCTCCAAAGTCCCAGGAGCCAGCGCCCAGAGTTTGGGTCTGGGTGTGCGCATATGCCTGCAACTGGTTCTTTAGTTAGGGTTTACCTTGCACTTCCTCTCCACAAAATCCTTATTTATACACACACACACACACACACACACACACACACACACACACAGGAGCTATCAGAAAACAGGTTATATTAGAAAGTTCAGGCTAGAAATAAACTTCTTTATGATTAGCTTAGCTGCCAAGGGACTCTCTCATTTGATGCCTTTTAATCTATGACATAAGAATTCCAGACTAAAGGGGAGAGAGAGAAATCCAAGCACTCCAAAACAAATGTCAGAATGTTAGGAAGGAAGCGCTTCTGAAACACGAACCTCAAAAACTGCTACCAAGTCATTAATATACTTTATGCTCACTTAAAGAAAGGAGGTTCAGATCCCGAGCCCCAGACAAGCCTGGCTGCCGGGGGTCACCCTGGGGTCATGCGCTTCTTGTAGAAACACTCCTCTTCCTGACCTCAGCTGTGGGTACTTCCTCAGATCTTTCTCCCTACACTCTTATTCTTTACAACTCTGAAATTCTTGTCTATTCTAGTAACTCCAGAAGCCCTCCTCCCTGGCCCGGCCTCCTTAGCCTCCTGCATGCTGCTCTGACCACCTGCTGCACGGGAGGGCTTCCTGCTGCTCCGCAGGACAAGCCTATCGCGGGCTGCGAAGCCAGGGCCGCCTCTTCAGCTCAGCCTCTGTCTGTAGTTGAATCAGGTTCAGAAAGTCTGGGTCCTCCTCAACTTCCCCTTCTCCCCGGCCTCCACTCCACCTCACCCTGAGTCACACTTGCTCACCGCCTGAGCATCTGGCCTCGGCTGACCTCAGGGCGCAGCTAGCTCCTGGGGGCCCTGGCGCATTCTCGGGGTCTGGTGGTCTCCTCTGCACCCGGCACCGGCACCTCGGCCTTCCTGAGACACTGCCATCTGAGTCAATTCTGAACTTTGTTTTCTGAGTTGACTCAAATCTCCAATGATCAAATAGCACCAGCAACTTTAGGAGCTTCAGACTAATTTCAAGACAGAAAACGTTTAAAAAAATCTACCAGCCCCCATTTGACTTGCCCATCTCTTGCTCTGCCTTTCTCCTGCGCCCTTGCACAACTCTCAGTTTTAGCACTAAATCCAGTTCAAAATCCCAGCCCCTGAATCATGGAGGTTGATTATACTCTTGGGAGCTTTAACCCCTGACCTTGTCAAATGAATCAGGGAATTGCATCAGAACATTCATTCACTGGAAAACCTCACCGAAGCCTCGTGGGTGCCAGGCAAGTCACGGGCACTGAAGGTACCAGGGTGGACTGAGCCAGCTTCCTAGCCTCCAGGGGCTCACAGCTGCGAGGCAGTCAGGGACAGAGGGACCAACCTCTGGCAAAGGCCAGAAGCGGTGTGAAGAAAAACAGCATTCAGGGGAGGCGCTCAGTGGGACCCGGGAGGAGGACGCTCCTGCGGGAGGGAGCCTGGGCGTGTCTTCTGCGGGGGACGGTCCTCAGCCCGTGAGGGGTCCAGCCTAGCCGGCCTCTACAAAAAGAGACTTCAAAGGCACAAGGGCCCCGAGGAGGCACGGTGTGCCTGGTGTGCTTGAAAAACACAGAGAAAGCCGTCCTTGGCCCAAGGAGAAGGGGCTGGAGGAAGGGGAGGCGAGGACCCCGGATCTGACCGCATCCATCACGGGACCTGAGCACACACACGGTCCCCCCCCTGCTACTGTGGGGAAACAGGCTGCCCAGGAGCCAGGGGAAAGCCGGGAGGCCAGCTTGCAGGACCTCCGAGAACAAACGGGCAAGTGGTGGCACACATTTGTGATCCCATTCTTTTGGGTAGATACCCTGAAGTGGTATTGCTGGATCATATGGTAGGTTCGTTCCCATTCGTCTGAGGATCCTCCATACTGTTTTCCAAAGTGGTTGCACTAACCTACAATCTCACCAACAAGGTATTAGGGTTCCCACTTCTCCACACCCTCGCTAGCATTTGATGTTGTTTTTTTGTTTTGTTTTGTTTGTGGTACTGGGGATTGAGCTCAGGGGCATTCTACCTCCAAGCTACATCCCCAGTCCTATTTTTTATTCTTTATTTGGAAACAGGGTCTCACTAAGTTGCAGAGGGCCTAAGTAACTGAGGCTGGCCGTGAACCCAGATCCTCCTCCAGTCTCAGCCTCCTAAGTACTGGGATTACAAGTGTGCACCACCACGCCCGGCTCTCTAACCTGATTCTTATGAAGCCGTTTGTTCCAGGTGACTTAGCTTGGGGATTTGATGTTAAGATTTTTATTCTTTGACTACAGCTATCCTTTTATGTTTCAACATTACCTCTCCATGGTAGAAAATGGGCAGATTATTACTTTTAACCATAAAACTTTAAAACACATTTTGCTAAATATAGTAATATAAGAGCCGGGCGTGGTGGCGCACACTTGTAATCCCAGCATTCGGGAGGCTGAGACTGGAGGATCCGGGTTCGCGGCCAGCCTCAGCTATCTAGT
Source organism: Graphiurus murinus (assembly GCA_004027655.1). Classification (NCBI taxonomy): domain Eukaryota; kingdom Metazoa; phylum Chordata; class Mammalia; order Rodentia; family Gliridae; genus Graphiurus; species Graphiurus murinus. The sequence goes on along the minus strand of PVLC010014000.1, from coordinate 35,185 downwards.
GAGGCACTCCACAACTTAGCGAGACCTGGTTTCAAAATAAAGAATAAAAAATAGTGCTGTGGGTATAGCTCGGAGGTAGAATGCCCCTGAGTTCAATCTCCAGTACCGCAAAACAAAACAAACAAAAATAAATAAATAAATAAATAAATAAATAAATAAATAAATAAATAAATAAATATAGTAATATAAAAAAAATTCTGAGTGGATAATTTTCAGAACTAGGAAATAACTTCAAATAACATTCTTTCAGTAACCTAACAGAGAAAGAAACTATTTGGAATATACAGATTTTTGAAAGGGGATAATTATTTCCTCTTGACAGAAATCATTTCTCTAATCTTACATTGCTTATCTCAAACACCATGGTTGAAACCACTGATTTTTTTAGAAAAGGAGAATTCTGTATCATGAAGGGTTAAGAGGAAAGCTAAAGGCTTTCCTTCTCTGGTGCCGTCACTGTGACGAGGCAGGCCCAGCAGGGGCGGGAAGGGGGCAGTCGATGCAGGGTCGCACGCCGTCTACACCTGCGGCCTCCTGCGTGACTCGGGCCACATTTAGTCCACAGAGCCAGAGCCTTAGAAGTTAAGTGACACATCAAATGGCACTCGCCCAGACAACAGAGAAAATGACACAGGCGTCTGGCCCCCTCGGACAGACAAGAGTGGTAACGTCCCCCTGGTCCACACACTCACAATGGCCTTGGGTGCACGCAGAGCTCTTTGTGAGACTGCATTGAGAATGTAAGAACTCATCGCGTTTTGTTGTTTATGTGCGTCTTTTAAGTAAACATGCAATGTTAACTATTTGTTGAAGGTTCCACAATGTAAATAATCTGATGCCTTAAAAAAACGCACACCAGCAGGGCGCACGTTTGTAATCCCAGCATTTGGGAGGCTGAGACTGGAGGATCTGGGTTCAAGGCCAGCCTCAGCTACTTAGTGAGGCCCTGTTTCCAAATAAAGAATAAAATATAGGACTGGGGGTGTAGCTCAGAGGTAGAATGCCCCTGGGTTCAATCTCCAGTACTGCAAAAAATAAAAAGGGAGAAAAAAAAAATAAACTGGAACACACCATGAATGATGCATCTTGTTCCAGGTTAATTTCCCTGGAGCACACCATTCCACAGTCACCGGGCCCCGGGTAGTTCTCGCTCTGCAAACGGGAGCCGTGTGAAGCTCCGGGCCACGGCCCAATGTCCAACGCTGCCTGGGAACCCGGCAGAACCACCCCACAGAGGATGTGTCCCCACACCATCACATGGAGCACAGGGCCCAGCGCCCGGGCTGGGTGGGGGTCCCGCTGCACCCATGCCCCTCCCCGTGGGGGGCGGCGGGCAGCACAAGGCAGCACCACTCGGAAGAACTCAGTGTAAGCTGCAGTGGTCTTCACGTTAGTTTTACAGCAGAAGATCTGTGGACACTTCAAGCTGCAAAATGGTGTTAAATATCCAATTTTCTCGAGCATCTCCTCTCTGGGCCTCTGCGCAGGCAACTGCAGCTGTCGGAACAAAGCCCGGAACAAGAGTGACCTGAGTGAGGTCTGCGAAACCTCCACGGCTGTCACCGGCCAAGCCACAGAGCTGAGGCCCTTGACTAACAAGCCCCCGCCCATCTGGCATCGAAAGCCAGTTACTCTTGCTTCACATACAATTTGAAGAGGGCTTACCTGGAGTGTAAACTAACGCCAAGGTGCAGCAGCAGGACAAGGGGAAGTGGCTTTGAATTACAGCAAAATCAAGTCATTAAACAGCGTGAGAAGCCGGGTGTGGTGGTGTACGCTTGTAATCCCAGCATTTGGGAGGCTGAGACCAGAGGATCTGGGTTCGCGGCCAGCCTCAGCTACCTAGTGAGGCACTCTGCAACTTAGTGAGACCCTGTTTCAAAATAAAGAATAAAAAATAGGGCTGGGAGTGTAGCTCGGAGATAGAATGCCCCTGGGTTCAATCCCTAGTACTGGAAAAAAAAAAAAAAAAAAAGAAAACAGTATAAGAGATGAGTATGGGCACGTCTTCATCCTAAACCATCAGAAATTAAGACAAAGTGCCAGCAGGCCACAGGAGGGACCATGTGCCTGGGTTTTGAAACGGTGTGCTCACAGGCCATGCGCCTCATCTCTCTGACATATTTTCCTTAAATACTCAGTGGAGATAACAGTCATTACTACCTCGCAGGGATGTACTGATGTTTAAATAAAATAACCCAGGCAAAAGGCTTAGCTCAGCGCCTAACATAAATTAGGCACACACTCATGTCTGTCATAGCTACCAAGGGAAGATGAAGTGATACTGCTTTGCTCCAATGTGGAAGTTAGAGTAGCACACATAATTTTTGAACAAGATTTAAAAGATCCCCCCTCCCCAAATGGTAATCCTTTAAAATGTGATGCTGTAACTGTAAATCACTAATCTCTAGGCTGATGGAAACCTCCAGAATTATAAATCAGATGCTACTATTGCATTCTTTCTCATACTTGAAAACAAACTCAAATGCTCTGCACATTCAAAGTGCTAGGCAAAAAAAAAATAATTTAGACATTGAAAAAGACCCGTGAGTTATTAGTTAGCTGAGGGCAGCAGATCTACATGTTTAAAAAGCCTAGATTCCTGTCACAGTTGTCAGAATTCCTAATATCACAATTTTATGGGGTTTTTTTTTTTCCTTAAGTAGAGAGATAAATGACTTTACACTATTTCAAGATTTTTGATGTACAAGTGGGTAGATGGTGTGGGAGGAGGTGATGACTAAGAGCTAGAAAAAAAGAAGAAAAAAACTTTTGAAGAGTTCCGAAGAGTTGGCAAAGTCAGGCCATGCAATGCGAGGAGATAAAACATAGCTGAAGTTCATGAACAGCGTGCTCAGAGGCACAGGACCCAACCAACGGAAACGCAGAAAAGGGAATGATAAAGGGCACAGGGCAAAATGTGCATTCCTTGTTCCTTTTTGATGCCAAAATGAAATCGAATCAGGAGAGGACGATTTCAGAAAATCTGTGCAGCATTGAGGCGACTTTCAACAGCAGGCAGCCAAGGTTCCATAGAACAGTTTCCCTAACCTGGAATTTTTAAACAACCAGAAAAAAAGCCACTTGAATGATACTAACATTTTTTTTGTTTCCTTAATTAGATATAAATTCATTTATAAACTGTCCAAGTAAAGCATGAAAGAATATAAAAAAACTACTTTCAATTAGCCTAGTTTGAGTTGTGAGTTTTTGTTCTTTTTTTAATTAAAGCGCACTAGAGAATTTTAATCAGCTAAGGAGTAGCAACTGCTTTCAATTAAAAACTAACAAGAATAAATTGATATCATATTAAATCATTTTACTGTATACTAGCTTCATTTGGGTTTCAATTAAACACCATTGTCGATATAAAAATCTCATCTGGCGTCACGGAACACTCATCCTGTGTAACACCACTTCAAACTCCGTGAAAGCTTCATGACTTCAGCAGAAAAGCAGAGGAGCCACGCATGGCTACATCAACACTGAGCTGCTGTAAAGACTGCCTTACCTGGAAAGGGTTATAGTACTCCATACAGTTTAAAGTCCAGCTTAAAGCACCCTTCATCCAGGAATCTAAAATGCTCCAACATCCTGAACGTTGAGTGCTGACATGACATGACCTCACAAGTGGAAATCTCCACTCCTGACCTCAAAAACGCAGAGGCACCAGAATGCATGAAATTACCTGTGGACTACATGTACCAGGCGTGCATGAAACATCAGTGCACTTTATGTTTAGACTTGGAGCCATCCCCAAGAGAGCACATCACATGTGTGCAAATGTTTCACAATCAAGAAAAAATCCAAAACACATCTGATCCCAACCCATTTATGGACTTGAAAGAAACCTGTGTCTGAGCAGGGTACAAGATTCATCTCGGGTACTTACTCACATCACACACCTAGAACATGATTCTGGCTACCATGACATGTTCTGGTAGGACACAGAGCAGCTGGAAAAGACTTTGCACTGTCAACTCCCGAAGACAGGAACACCTGGCATCCCTGCTGTTCAGAAACACAAAAGGAAAGGGGCAGTATCCTCCAGAAGCATGATGAGAAAAAAACAAGAAAAAGCCAAAGGTTGAGTCAAACCTCTGGGTAGAAGAAGGGAAGAGGAAAGGAGAGCTTGGGGAGACAGAGCCAAAGGGTCTGGAGTCCGCTGGGAGGCCCTGCCCTGTGCCAAGCCCTCATCCCTGCCAGACTCAGCCCAGCCATGGGTTTATTTAACAGCAAACTAAACGTCAGGGACCAAAAGCAACTGGAATTACTGTTTTCCCGTGCAGTGTGTATGGGGCCGAGTAACTTTTTTCTTTTGATAGAATGAAGGAAGGTCCAAGTTCAGGTCAACTATTTGGCATCTCATGCTGATTTCTGTTAATGACAATCTGCGAGCAATAAACTAATCTTATTCCAAGTTACATATTATTGTCCTTTTTTTCATCCATGATTCACACCACGATCCTTAAACCACAGGACTAATGACCACTGCAAGTGACACGTGTGCTGATTATAATCAATTTCAATGAGAACTGTCATATGCACCGTTTATAGTATCAATCTTGTTTCAAAAAATGATGAAAGCTTCTATATCCAAATAAATATACAAATTTTCATTAATATCTACCTGGGACTATGGATAGAGCACAAAAAACATCAATCCCCTTAGCATTTTCTAAGTGGAATAATATGGACAAAAGTAAATTGTAATCCTTCCCAAAATGAAATGTTGGCATACTTATACAAACTTATTATTGCGTTATGTCATTATTTCTAAGTGTGAACTACCTTTTATGTGCTGCTGATGTAACACAGCCTCCCACACAGAAGGCAGGCACTCTATCGCTGAGCTATACTCTCAGGCCCATTTTTTGTTACATGATTAACATAACCATAAGGTTCTTTAGCATATATAACTATAAACAAATAATATTATACATATAAATTGGAATTATCAAGAATTCCCAAGAGTAAAGAGGAGAGGAACAATGCGTAGCCTATGTGGTATCTCACAAATGACATCAGGTACTGCTATCTTACACAAAACTGAAGTTCAGCAGAATTACCCCTAGACATGTAGAAATGGGATATTAAACAAGGACCACCACATGGCAGTACCTGATACTCAAGGTGGAAGTAATATACCTGAACTTAAAAACAGGTATGAAGAGAGAGACGAGAGGAGCCTGGAGATGCAGGCCACCCCTGTGAGCAGGACGCCCCAGACGCTGCTCTGCTTTTGAATCGCAGCAGATGGAAGTCTAGGTTGAGTCTCGGGCTCATAAGGAAGCTCACTCATGAGGTCCTGGCAGCGGGCATCAGGTTAGAGCTAGACAGAGCACCCCAGCACAGCGCAGAGGGCCCTTCCCTCTGCACTGAGAAATGTCTTTACACGTCTTTCAGTCCAGGGACTCCTTCTGAAATGCACTGTTTTGAAAGTGCAGCACCAGAAAGAAACATAACTGGGTGCTGAGTCTCTGCCGTCAGCCAGAAGTGGTGAGAAGAAGCTCACCACGGTCCCTGCAATCCAGTAATCAAGTGACTTCAAGTGAAGAACAAAGGCAGACACTCTATGACTCTGACCTTGCTCGAGGCTGGCCGGAGACTTTCTCCACAAATCATGCCACCTGGGGCACAGTGACCATGGAGAAACCAGATCACATGGCTGGTTCAGTCTGATAACTTTAGTCACAAATGTGGGAATGAGTTGACCCTTTGGGAACATGAACTCAAAGACTGTCGGGGCTAAGGACCAGCAGCTGCAGGCTCTCCTGCCACCAGGGTTCTGTAAGACATTGGTACCTTTTAGTGCCTGTACCCCGGAGTGATCAAATTTGCCAGTCCAGGAGCACAATACTAGCTAGCAGGCAAAGGCACCCCCCCTCCTCCATGAGGCAGGAAGATGAAACTACCGCGCCTACCTGTGCCTCCGTCAGTAAATGGCACACTGGAAGAGACTGCCAGTCTGCGACACGTGCGGATGCATGCCAACTCCTTCCTAGAAGGAAGCTGCCAGGCAGAACCACAGCTTCCAATCTTGGCCAGATTTTAACCCGGCAGAATAAATCAGATGCCTGTCTTTGGTTTATGCATTTGTGCGGTGCAGACTCAAAGCCACTCGTTACACAGACTATACAGTCCTGCAGCCTCGAAGCATCAGGGAGAAATCCGAGACCTAGTACTACTAATACTATGCAGGGGCCACAGCTGGCACATTGCAGAAGCTAGCTCTGCGCCCTGGCACTCAGAAGTGGCGACTCCACGCTGGATATGGTACTAGGTGCTAGCACGGGAGAGGATGAAGAGGACCACCAGGGACACCAGACAGAAGCGGGCAGAACAGGAGGAAGGGATGGCACAGAGCGCCAGCAGTGTCAGAGCCAAAGAACAGGGCATGGGAGGGAGCTCTAGTAAAGACCTGCAGCACCAACCAGGTCACCATCACCAGGGCACGGGAGGGAGCTCTAGTAAAGACCTGCAGAACCAACCAGGTCACCATCACCAGGGCACGGGAGAGAGCTCTAGTAAAGACCTGCAGAACCAACCAGGTCACCATCACCAGGTCACCTGCAGGGTAACTTGGGTCACGGAAAGCACAGGCCAGGAAAAACCGGAAGAGTCCCCTTGGAAGAGAAAGAGAAAGAAAGATAGGGGAACGATTAAGAAAAGAAATGAAGCCAAGTAGCAAACATTTAGAAATCCAGCATTTATAACTCCAAAGGAAACAGGGAAAGGTGATTTGAGGAATATTAGAGACTAGGAATAGTTTACTTTCATTTTTAAAAATTCCCCTTTTGCCACAATAGGTATTTTCCTGAAGCAATGTATACAAGCTGAATCCAAATTGTGTCCAAGTGCAATTATGGGTCTGCTATTTAAGAAAACCCCACTGGTAAGCAATTAGTTTCTTCTGAAGTGAATCATCTTCTGGGTGGTTCCCAGAGTCAGGAGTGTAAGGAAATCAAGCGGGGGTGACTGGCAGATTGCCAGCCCCACCTGCTTGATAGATCAGGGCTGGGGCAGGAATCTGCCTTAGTGACTTTCCTGGGACTGCCCCTTGAGAGGCTGCCTTCCACATGTTTTGTAAACCTGGTTTCCTTGTGTCTGTGGCGTGGAGGAACCCACAGCTCTGCCCACTGAAGTCCACCGGTACACAGGGTCAGACTCTAGACTCGGGGTGTTGGTTTCCTGCAGAGGAACCTGGCCTCGTTGGTAGAGTGAGCCTAGGCTTTCTGGAAGAGAAACCTGAAGCTGCAGGCACCTCAGCCATGTGGCTTACAATATTTACTTTGTGACAATGAAACTTCTGGTTGCCCTTATTTAAGACAAGAACGATACACTCCGGACTGTATGAAATAATGAACACATTAATATTATTTACTTTGCCTTGTTGCAGAGAATACTTGAGAAAGTTTACAAGTAAGCTGGATGTGGTGGTACATCTCTATACTTAGGAAGCTGAGACAGAGGATTGCAGGGTCATGGCCAGCCTCAATAATTTAGTGAGGCCCTAAGCAACTTAATGAGACCCTGCTTCAAAATAAAAATAAAATAGGGCTGGCGGGTATGGCTTGCAGGTAGAATAGCCCCTCCAAAAAAGAAAGTTTGCAAGTATATGTATAATAGACAAGTATATGTACCTGTATAATATACAAATATATATTTGTATATATACAAATATATATATACTTGCAAAATTTCTCATACATATACTTGTACATATACAAGTATATATATAACTTGTATATATATATGCTTGTATATTTATATATACTTGTGTATATATGTACTTGTATAATATACTTCTATATAATATATATGTATAGGATATGTATAAGAAAGCACAATGAGACAAAAGGCCACACCATGACAGAAATGAAAAAGAAGAAAGTAAATAAAAGATAGAGAAATAAAACAGGAATGGAGATAAGACAAAACTCAGACCATGAAAAGTGGCACATGCTACGGCTCCACCATGAGCTTGAGCGTGGGCTCTGGTGGCTGAGGTGAGAGGGCTGTCCACAGACGAGGGAAGACCAGTTGTTCTGCAGAAACAGAACAGCATTCCTGGCTGAAGAGGACACGCGTGTCCCCAGCCAGGGTCTTCCACAACAGGCTTTCTGCAGACACATCTTGCTATAATGCCCCCAGTAGACACGCACTGCAAGTAGATGGGCTCCAGGAGGCAGGGGCCCAGCGGCCTCAGGACTCCGGCAGCCTCAACGCAAGCCATCAGCTCCCCGAAGCGGCTGGGCTGCCCGAGAACACACCCCCGTTTGCCTTGATGTGTCCTGACCAGGCGAGAGGGGCTATTCCTTTTCTGAAACCCAGAGGCCGATGTGTACAATTAGCAGGGGCCACTTGCCCTGTGAAGCGATCTCCGGCTTCCCCTGGTCACGAGTAGTACACACCTTACAAAAATGTTCAGACTCACTCTAAAAGACAAAAAGCAAGTAAGATCCCCAAATAAGATACTGGGAAGGCATCTACCTAACCTGAAGGTTGGATTTACAAAAGGCTGCAGAAAAGGCTGATTTTCCCCAGGGGTATTATCTAGGATTCTGATTGTGGGGTGGAGGGTATTTATCACCTTGTAAGACTAATGAGGGCACCAGTTTAGTACCGGCACAGGTGTGATGTCAGAGGCTAAACTCTTCCTCCTGGTACTAATCAGGTGAGGGGGTGAGGCTGAGTGTGTGTGTGTGTGTGTGTGTGTGTGTGTGTGTACACATACTGTTGTGAAGATGGGAGTTCAGTGATATGTTATTGCTTCTCACTAAATACAGACCTGAAAACAGTCTATTACACTGATTAACAAGTAAGGAAATTAAGAAAATTTCTTAGGTCCTTATTTAAGTAAGCAATTAACTTAGGAAACTACCTCAGTCCAAAAAAAATGCATACCAGATTTCTTGGAATTATGACATACAAGAAAACAAGTGGATGCTTCAGAGTCTTTTACATGTATTTCTAGCTTATTCTAAAGTATTACCAATGCACTTTGTGAAATTTATTCAAAGGTTTTAATCAGTTCTTAGGACAATTTTATTTACATCTAAATAAATGAAGAAGTCTATACAAATAAAAAAATTTAAAGACCGCAGGGAATACAATATCATCTTTGTTTTTGGTAATACACAGAATTCAAGGCATATACAGAAGAAGGCATCTTCTTGAATAACCACTTAAGGGAAAAGTATGAACAAAAAATAAAGAAGTAGGGATTTCCTAAATTAATTCAATAGAAACAGAAAAACCCACTGTTTTAACAGAAAAATTTTACATACTCTACAATTAAGTAAACAATGTGTACACAAAGTTTCAAAGACTAACTTTCCACATAAGTGCCAAGTGTTAGCCTTAGGTAAGCTTGTCACTGAACCAGGAGCCGTGCCCAAGACCTCACAGAGGTTCCTGAGCACTGGTTCTTTATAAAATCCTCTACCAGTTCAAACACATGATCCCATCTGTGGGTGGGCATTCATATTCTGGTGGCAAATAAACGTCTCCTGTTTACCTAGGGTCTCTGATATATATTATTAAATGAACCCTGTATTTCTTATACTTTGATTCAGATAATAGAGTCCATAGGCTTGCCCCCATTAGCAAAAGCTCAAGCCAGGTCACTGCTTGAGAAGGAAACTTACACGCACACGCACACACGCACATATACACGCACTACTAGAGCAATTCTAATGAGCAAAATCAAGGGCAACGGTACAGCAGTAATTTGCCAAGTTGGGGTTGCAAAAGCCATATAGTTCCCTTGCTACCGAATTTTGAGGATTAAAATAACAATGATTTAACAATGAGCACTCTAAAGCCGGGTGTGGTGGCTGTGGTGGTGCAGGCTTGTAATCCCAGTACTTGGGAGGCTGAGACCAGAGGATCGGGTTCTCGGCCAGCCTCAGCTACTTCGTGGGGCCCTCCACAACTTAGCGAGACCCTGTTTCAAAATAAAGAATAAAAAAAAATAGGGCTGAGGGCGTAGCTCAGAGGTAGAATGCCCTTGGGTTCAATCCCCAGTACTGCAAAAAAAATAAATAAGCACTCTATAATCTTGTCACAATGTACAGCTTTTTTAAAAACCTCCACAAGAAATCGGGCAAGACCAACCAGCCCGACAGGAAACCTGGCATTCCAGAAGTTCCTCCAAGGCCCTGGATGTCCGTCCGTCCCCAGACCGACAGCTGTCTGTCCCTTCCCAAGCAGCCGCAGCACTGGCTACCAGGCCAGGATATTTGCCACCAAAGCAGGGACCCTGCATAGCCTGGGTGACTGTACACGCCGGCCTGCAGAGCCCACCTGTGAAAAGCTAGCTGGAGGAACAGAGGCGGCAAGCCCTGCACCTGCACACCTGTTCACTCTGGGCCGGTGTTACTCTGCCTACTGTACAAGCTGCCTGCTTCACAAACCTGCCCCAGCCCCAGCCACCGGCCCTCCCACACGCCACCACCTAACACGTCCACACCGACGCCCACGATGACTGTCAAATAAGTCTGCCTACTGGCTAGACTGCCAGGCCACGCTGCAAACCGTGAGCCACATGGCATCCCTGTCCTTGCTCTCTGAACTACTCTACCCCCTGGGTGCTGCTGCCCTGCTGTTTCCCTCCCTCTTCCCAGAGGAGACACCTGAGGCGCCCAGTAGTTGTGATCGGACTTCCCATAGACCCCACATGCTCCACAGAAAGAACCGTCGGGAAAGAGGGTATCGCCATGTGACCCCAGACCCCGCCTGGGGATCTAGGACCAGACCCAGCCGCCAGGAACGCACAAGGCCTGGCCTGACCAAGTAGCTCTGCAACCTGTCGGTGGGCAGGTGGAATGCAGCTGAGCTTTGCCAGCCTGCAGAGAGGCATGGTGCCTTCCTCCATTCTGGAGCACCGGCCCCAGGTCAGGAGGCACAGCAGGGCCACGGAGACCAGCAGAGCCGCTCCTTGTCAACAGGCACGGCTTCTCTCATCAGCAGGAAGCTTTGCACCAGCACTACAATTCCTTCTTAGCCGAGCACCAGGAAGGGAGGCCAAGTTGGAGCCCGGCTGTGCTGCCCTGGCCGGGAGTCCCCCCAGTGCTGAAGCCTTTGTGGGGCCATCACAGAATTCTCTGCCCAGCGATATTTCTGAGAAAGGCAAGTACTAGAGCAGAAGGCAAATCGAGCTTGAATTTCCCCACAGGCAAAAGTAATCTCTACAAAGGCGGCCTGTTGCTACCTCTTGAAATAAAAAAAATGCTCTTTGGTAGTGATTCTCCACAATCCCCTTTCTCTGTCAGTTTTTGCTGCATCTCTGTAGGTTTTTGTTTCATCTCCTCCTTTCCTCCACCTCATCCCCCACTTGATGTCAGTAACATCTCTTTTAAAAATGAGTCCGATTTCTCGGTGCCGGGTGGAAGGGGACAGCTCCAAATGGGACCTAAGCAGAACCTAAGGCTCTTGTGTGACATATCCAAGTGTCCAAGTGGAAAGCCTACTACTGTTCCCTCCAGAAAGAAGTGTCTTAACCCTTTCCGTTTGGAAATGACTCTCCTGTGCAGTACATCCATTTATTTCCACTTTATAATTCTGATTAAGCACAGAAGGGGTCCAAACTAAATGCAAATAAAAGCTTAACGCAAATGGATTTTAACAAAGAGGAAAGGAAGGAAGGAGTCAGTCATTTCCCATCAAAGGAAATCGAGCTTTAAAGGAAACATAACTTAATTTTCTTATACCAAGGATTGCCGGTGTATTGCGTTGAGAAAGGGATGCCCACTGTCTTTATTCCTGGGCTCAGGTCATCCAATCTGCACTGGCTATCGAGATGGAACATTTCATTTTCACACGCTATGTTGCAACCTAACTATGCACATAAATGCCAAAAGTAAAAAATTTTTAAAAGCATACACTATGAAGTCTTAAACTCCATCATATAAACACACACCAGTCAAAAACTGGTAAAAGTTAAGTTCGTCATCCCAAGGTTAAGCCGCCCCCACAGCTCCCACACCTGGTACACTGCGTAATAAGTGTGTCTTTAGTTGCCTACCTAGCGATCTAAAATAGAACAGTCCAACAACAATGGCAAATCAGCGACTATACCAAGGGAGAACTGGAGGCTCCGTGCACCTAGAATGCACAAGTGCCACTCAAGCGTTATATAACAATGAGGATTATTCACGTTTGGGATTTTTTTTTTTTTTTTTTTTGGAGGGATGTACTGGGGATTGAACCCAGGGGCATTCTGCCTCTGAACTACACCTCCAGCCCTTTTTAGTTGTTTTGTTTTGAAACAGAGTCTCGCTGAGTCGCTGAGAGTTTAGCTAAATTGCTGAGGCTGGCTTCCAACCTGAGATTCTCCCGGCTCAGCCTCCCAAGTACCGGGATTACAGGTGTGCACCGCCATGCCCAGCTGATTTTCACCTGTCATACTCTCCGTCCCCCGATCTTGGCACAGTGCTCTACAATGATCCTGTTTGTGCTGGCTTTTGTAGTTTACAAAGTGTTTACACGTTCGCTAGATTATCTTTATCCTGGCCAAAAAAGAAAGGGAGGATGGAGGGAAGAAGAGAGGGGCCGCTGTGACAGTCTGATTGCCACCACTTCACAGATTAGGGCCACCATTCAGGAAGCCAGGGATTTGCCAAGGAGTCCACAACCAGCGGGTGGTTCAAAGCTGCCGACCCTCTGACTCTGGGTGTTCCACGGGCGCTCTAGCCTCCCGGCTGGCTTCTGCCCTGTGGTTTCAGCCGTGGTCTTAGTTCACATAATTGAAAACCTCAGAGAGGAATTCAATTTCACAAGAAGTCATACCTATCATAAGTCTCAACTGCAGTTCATCACAGTAAAAATGAAGGGAGGCATGAAAAGCAATGTATGTGACACCCAACGGGTCAGAGTTCATGAAGCTACGCATATGCTACTTTCTCCGTTAGGGATCAAGAGGTGTAGACTTACCAACAGTAGGATTACTAGATGCTGAAATATTTCAAAGGCTGAGAGGCTTTCAAATCATAGGGATTCTTTATCTTTACTTACCATTTTTGTTAAATTCTTTTAAAATTACATGCCTTCCTGTTTGTGTATTAATATTATATATACATATATATGTATGTATATATGTGTATATATATATATATATATATATATATATATATATATATATATATATATATATGATGGGGTTTTTTTACACCTCTTATACATCACCAACCTTAATACATTTTTTATTCATCAAACAGATAAACAGATATATATAGACGGGTGAATGTGTGGATGGACGGATGGACGGACGGACGGATGGATGGATGGATGGATGGAGAGTTCCATAGATAGCTAGATAGATCAGTATGTGGATGGAGGGATGGAGGGATGGAGGGATGGAGGGATGGATGGATGGATGGACGGACGGATGGATGGACGGACGGACGGACGGACGGACAGAGGTTTCCTGGGTGGGTAGATGGTTGAGTGGGTGGAGACACAGAGCCTTTCATCGGTTTGTTCACTTGGTGAAATGAAGTCTCCCAGGTTCAAAGAAACCCTCCTTCCTTTGCCCTTACTGACCTCTGCCTCGGGATCAGAACTTCTCAGATGACACCATTATCCAGAACCCCAGAGACTTTTACACTCTGGGGCAACGAATCATAGTACAATTCTGGATAGAAAAGAGGTATTCGCTTCTACTTTGGGAAATGGAAGGTCAATTGTGAAAAGGAGAGATCAGTGAAATAAGCCAGGCACAGAAAGACGAATACCACCGATCTCACTTATACGTGCAATCTTTGCAAAAAGTCAAAATGATAGCAACAGAGAGTAGAAAGGTGGTTACCAGGGACTGAAGGTTGAGAGACTGGAGACAGGGTAAAGGTTGATGAAAGTCTATAAAGTTTCAGTGAGACCACAGGACTGCATTTTCAGCACAGTGACCATAATTAATAATAATATATTGCGCATGTCAAAATTGCTCAAAGTAAGATTTTGGATATTCTCACCATAAACAACGGATGAGGCGGTGAGGTGATGGATCTGTTACTTAGCTTGATTTAATCATCCCACAACGTATACATATATCAAAACATCATATTGTCCCTCCGAACACATATATAATTAGTATCTGTCAATTCAAAATATGTTTTTTAAAGGAAAGCAGAAGAGTAGTACTGACAGACCCATGGTTGGGCAAATTCATCTTTAAAAGAGTCTCCATGAACGAAACTGGAAAACATTATGTTAAGTGAGATTAGCCAGTCACAAAGAGTAAAGAAGCATATGTTCTCCCTAATATGTGGATGCTAGGGGGAAGATGGGGCATAAGAGGGTCTTCAGATGGAAAAGGAGAGACCCTCGATAAACAAAGAAGTTGATTTAACCGAAAGGGATTGATGGGGGGGCGGAGACACCCTAATGTACATCAAGGTTACTCACCAAACTGAACTTGAGAGGGAGGGAGGGCGAGGGAGCGGGGTGGGAATTTGGGGAGGGGTCAAATGAGAAATGTGGGCACATATGTCATTATCAATTTGTACCTAACAAAGATGTATGCTTACAATGCATGCATAATTAAAAAATAATAATAAAATTAAATTTAAAAAAAAAAGAGTCTCCATGAAGGCTGATGTACAGAAATCCGTTCCTTAGCACTCTCTGTCCGAGTGCCCGCTTGACAATGGGTAGCCCATCTGAGCACAGCTCGTGAGAATTCCCGTCTCGGAGCTCCCACAGGGCCCGGTCTTCCTTCGCCTTCTCTAGGTGAGCTGTGCCTGCCTCTTGCCCTTTAATGAGTGCACGACACCATTCGTTCATGAGTACACCTTCGCCGCTCCACAGGGAGCATCAGAGGAAGACCATGCATCTTATCACACACTGCACATTCATTATGTGAGGCCTGGTGAAGTTTCTCTAACCTACCTACACGGCGAGTTGACTGCTGGGCTACCCCACGCCTTCACTGGGACAGGTAATCAGCATTTTAGGAGCAAAACGAACAAGGATGCATTCTTGGAACACAGAGAATGGGGAGCAAACTAGAGCCCAGTGCTGCCTGTTTTTGTAATAAAATTGTGTAGGAACACATAAAAAATGCTCATTTGCACGAGGCCCTTTCTATGCTCCCATGCCACACGGCAGCGTGGAGCAGCTACCCGGAGACCAGAGGCCCCTCAGAGGCTAAGAGACACCCCACGGGTCCACAAACGGGGCCCATTCCGAGACAGGAATGTCATACAGGCATTTTCACAGAAGATGCTATCTTTAGTATTTATTTATTTATTTGCGGCACTGGGGATTGAACTCAGGGGAATTCCACTTCCAAGCTACACCGCAGCCCAATTTTTTATTCTTTATTTTAAACAGGTCTCACACTAAGTTGTGGAGGGCCTCACTAAGTAGCTGAGGCTGGTCGCCAGCCTGCAATCCCTCCTATCTCAGCCTCCCAAGTACTGGGATCAGAAGCATGCGCCACCATGCCCGGCTAGTATTTATTTTAAAAAGGCTCTCTAATATTAGTCTTGTGTGGCCGCCATGTAACAATTTAAACATTGACTTTACATAATTTTCTGATCCAGAAAAATGCAATGATAAAAATGTTATACAAAACTAAATCCCATCTATGCCAAACTTATAAGAAAACCCACACTCTCCAGGCAGTTTTAATACAGTACCTGGAAGAATCACTTATAAGAGGTGAAAACTAGAAGCACCCAAATAGTGGATTCTTAACACCTGGACCGGTCTCGGCACAGGCTGTTTCAGTTGAACCGAAAATCCTCACTAATGGAACCATAATCAGAGGACCTTTTCTTTTTCCACATTCTTTGGCTCAAACCCTTTTCTCCATGTGTATGTTCACGTTCCTGCCTTACCAAGTAGCAGAGAGAATATAAATGAACCTTCCTTGGCTAGCACAATGTGCCTTGCTTCTAGAGAAGCAGAATTGTACGGCAAAACACACCAGATGGAAAACAAGCACAACTGGTTGGCTTTATACTGACCTCAAGAAAAATTCAAAAACTAAGGAACGCTTTTTTAAAAAGTCACATGCCTCAGGGGTCAGGTGTCTGTCCCCGCTGAGCAGAAGGAACCTGCTGTCAGATGCACCGACGTGGTCCACAGCCTCCTTCAGGTGCACACCGGCCACACTGCTTTCCATCAGAACCGCCAGCAAGGCCATGAGCACCTGCTCAGCCCCCCAGCAAGAAGCTTCTGGAAGTGCAGAGCAAGGCTGCTGCGGCCCTGGCGCTAACTACGGGAAGGGTCCTGCTGGAGCCAGGTCCTAGTGCCCTTCGGTAAGCGTGTGTGTGTGTGTGCGCGTGCACTTGGGGTCTGGGGACTGAGTGCAAGGACATTCTACCTCAGAATTAAACCCCCACCCTTTTTAATTTTTTTTATTTTGAAACAGGGTCTCACTAAGTTGTCAAGACTGGCCTCTGGCTTGTGATCCTCCTGTCTCAGCCTCCCAAGTACTGGGATTACAGGTATGTACCTCCGCACACATGCTCCCTGGACCATCTTAACAGGTCACTTCCTGCTGGGTCTCCTTGGGGCCTGGGGCCTCCAGTCGGCTTGACTCACCTCCCAGATAAAAGAATCTGCCCTTGTCTCTGGCTGTGAGTTCAAGGAAACCCAAACTAAGAAAGTGGTGTTCACAGAAGTCTTTCCTCAATGAAAATTGACAATGTTTGTTTTTTGTTTGTTTGGTTTTGGTCTTTTTGCGGTACTGGGGATTGAACCCAGGGGCGTTCTATCTCTGAGCTACACCCCCAGCCCTGTTTTTTATTCTTTATTTTGAAACAGGGTCTCGCTAAGTTGCAGAGGGCCTCACTAAGTAGCTGAGGCTGGCCGCAAACCCAGATCCTCCAGTCTCAGCCTCCCAAGTACTGGGATCACAAGCGTGCGCCACCACACCGGGCTTGTTTAATTGTTTTAATTCGAGAACTACTGAAATCAGAGGTTTGACCTCAGCGTCAGTATACAGAACTGCAGCCACAGGGGAATCTGGCAAAGCCTACACTGGTGGTCCACAGAGATGTCCCGAAAACCGTGCTCAATTCTGCCAGTTAGGAATGTCACCACAACAACCACACACCCCAGCCGGCCTGCGTTACCTTCCACCTGAGGACCGCATCCTTATGTAAGGCAGGAAACAAGTGTATAGCCAGGCGAGATCGCCCAGCTAGCTCCACAGCAGGTCAGATCCCAAAATAGGACCACGCTCCAGGCTTCTCAGGAAAGTGGGCCAGACTGGCACGGGGCAGGGAATAGTTGCAGGAAGCCACAGGAGCGGAGGGCGGAGGCTTTGCTGCTACAGCCCGTCCCACCCCGGAGCGCGGGGACAGTCATCTATAGACCTTTGCATGAAGCCATCGTCTCTTCTGAAGCAGACGCCATGCCTTAAGGATTTCTGGAAACTGCTCTGGGTTTTCTTTTCTCTTTTTCTATTAGAAAACTAAGCTGGGATTCTCATACTTAATATGAAATCAAAATGCAGTATTGCAAACGACAACTGGAGTATTTTTACAGTTCAAGAAAACTCCCGAGTTGCTAGTGATCCTTCAGAGCTGAATGGCTTTTGACAAAGCAGCCACCCAGCATCCGAAACTGACTGAACCTTACTTAGAATTTACTAATAATTTCCCACGTGCTATAACCTTTGAATGTTGAATAGACCTCATGACATTGTGGAAAGACAAAAAAAAGAAAGAAAACTCCAAAGTATTTTTGACTTAAAAACAAGTCCATAGTTTTCTTCTTTGGAAGAAAAAGTACTGGCAGGAACTAACACTTACTGAACACCCATTTTACAGAGCAGGAAATTGGAGAGCTGAGACTTGAGGCCAAGCTGTTCTCCACACAACACACAACACCCATGTCCAGCACAGCACCCTGCCTCCCGTGAGTCCCCCGGGCAGATCCCCGCACTGGAACTCGATGCTACTCATCTAAGGAGGACGGCGAACGCACAATGACAAAAAACGACAGAGGAGCAGGAAGCCAACACCTGTGGCACGACAGACCTCCTACCAGGCGTTCCACAGAATACAGGGCAGGAGGAGGCGCCTCAGGCTGAGGAGGCACAGGTGCTGCCTATCAGGAATTGCTTTTTGGTACTTATGAGATATTAGCAACTAGAAAAAGAAGCCAATCCGTCATTTTTTAAGGACACATGTTCATTTTATAGGACCAAAGAATGTTAATGGATTTTAAAGTAAAAGTATAATTCCTCTAATTATTTGTAGTTTTAAATTACAATAATATAATTTATCGATAGCTTTGTTTCCGAAAAATGCAAACTAGATGTAGAATGATTTTTGAAGGTATTCAGAATGTAGCATTCTCCAAATTAGAGCAAATTAAAATCCAAACGAGTGGGGCGTGGTGGCGCACCCTTGTAATCCCAGTACTTGGGAGGCTGAGACAGGAGGATCTGGGTTCAAAGCCAGCCTTAGCTACGTGGTGAGGCCTCTGCAACTTAGTGAGACCTTGTTTCAAAATTAGAATAATTTTTTTAAAAAAAGCTGAGGGTGTAGCTTGGAGGTTGAATGCTCCTGGGTTCAATCCCCAGTACCGCAAAAAAAAAAAGTTCAAAAGAAAAATTTTAAACACATATAATATATAGGACTAAGCCCACTTTAAGCCCATTTTTGCAATGGTTTGCATTTCTAGTGTCCCCCAAAGCTCATGTGTTAAAGCTTGGTCTCCAGTGCAGTAAGGCTGGAGGAGGTGAGCTACTGGAAGCCAGGCCTTGGACCGTATCCCTTCTCCTCTCTCTCTCTCTCTCTCTCTCTCTCTCTCTCTCTCTCTCTCTCTCTCTGATTCCCAGCTTCCGTGAGCTGAGCAGCTCTCCTCCCCCACACCCTTCTGACACCACAATGTTTCTGCTTAGGAGCTGGCCAACTCTAGACTGACCCTTGAAACCGAAATCCAAACAACCCTTTCACCCTCCAAGCCATTCTCGCCAGGTGTTCTGGTCACAGTGACACAAAACTGACCAACCACCACTCATGTAGTTAGTTGAGAATACAGACCAACAACAACACACACACACACAAAATCAAAAGTAAGTGAATAATCGGTTACAGGGGGGAAACATATACAAAGAAAGCAAATACAAGTGGTAATGTTTATGGATGATGATCCAGAGAGGGACAGGGAAAAGGTAAGACACGTCCTTGACCGGAAACACCCTGTTTGAAGCTGCCCAGCCTTCCCACACAGGGAAGCCCCGCAGAGACATTCTGCGTGTGGAGGGCAGAGGTCAGGCCTTTTGCCTTTCGTACATGGGGAGAATGACTGCCACAGCCCTTAGCAAATAGGTTATCCTGCATGGAAGGATTCTAATGACAGTCACCTTTTTTTTAAAAATTCTTCTAAAAATTCTTCCCTTTTATTTTTGACACATTTTCCTTTCATTTCTTGCCAAGAAAGAAGAATTGCTGGATGACTCCGGTCTTTCCTGCTATCGGCGTTTCCAGAAGCTGAACTTCCTGTAACTACAAAGAAACACCTTTTCAGGCCCGATGGACGCTTCCAGCAGGCCTGCTCTTCCTTCTGACAGGATCCCTCCACTTGGGCGTCGCCAACGCCAAGCCACACCATGCCACCATTTCAGAAGAGACTCCCATCGGTGGTCAGAATCCAGGGGAGTGGCAGGCGCTAGTGTGTTCTGGCATGGTTGTAAACACCCATGCCACCTCGTTTCTGTTCACACAGCTGGCCATGGTAAAGCCAGCCTCCCTGGAAGGCTAGTCTGACTCCCGCTGTGCTGGTGGCCCTGACGGCACGGCCCGATGTCTACCGAACACCTCGCTCTCTCAGATGAAGGTGGGACTTCCCACCAGATCTCGGCCCAGATATAAGGAGTCATAACAATTCTGAATCTCCAAAATTTGGCCAGGACACATTTAAAAGTGTACCACCATGAGACAAAAAGAAAATTCGAAAATCACTGGGAAAAGGAAGTTGACGGATTTCCCAATGATGGCCCATTTGACAAAAGGAACAGAACAGTTACAAAACAGAAGGTGCCAAAATTCTCAGCTATAGTCACATCTTAGGAGGAGCGGATTAATCTAGGGTACTAATATTATTCATAAAGAATAACCTCGAACATAAAGATATTCCCGGCAACCTGCTGAGCCTCAGAAGGACTCAGAGTGCTCGGCAGAGCACCAGGACGGAGGTGCCGCCCTCTCCCCACCTCTGCCCAGGCCCCGAGCCAAGACAAGAGAGCAGCCAGAATCAAGGTTCCAGAGAGGCAGTGAACTGCAAGAGAAGAGTGTCCCGGAGAAGGTGGCCGGCAGAGGTGCGGGATGGCAGGGGACACAGCTGATGCCCCAGGAGCCCCAGGAGAATGGACTCAGGGTCCATGGGAGAAGGGCACAAAGCTGGTAGAGGCTGACATCTGACGTTAGGAAAAGGGTTCTCAGAAAACCCAGTAACTAGGAAGGAAGCAGCAGCTAAAATAAAACCAGCGGGTGGACTAGAAGGAAATAATATTAAGTGATAAGACAAAGAGAAATGTCAACATTATAAGCAGGACACAGGAAAATCAGCAGGGTTGACATCCAAGCCCAGAGGGAAGGAGAGAAGCCCACTTAGATACAGAAACAGGACTAACTTCAAACCAAAATAAAATCAGGAAAGAGATCAAACAGGCGGATCTAAATAACGCAAGTTCCACCAGAGGGAGGGCGCAGTCCATCCTAACTGGACAGAGCACTTGCCCTGGACAGTCTCCTCTGGCACACAGGTGGGCTCCACGCGGCTCCGCTGTGCCTGCTCTAGATTAACGTCCAACCACTGTCACGTTAGAACAATTTATGACGAGCAGTTAGGCCCCCCATTCCACGGTGCTGTGAAGCAGCACTTTCGATCACTGGTAAAGGGCTAGACTGTAAAGTGCTCCTTTCTCACAGCGAAGATACTCAGTTTCTTGCCAAAATGTAGTGCTTCCTTGCAGATGAAGCTAGCTGGGCAGCTCGCCAACACTTTAAACAATAGTTCAGATCTCAAATATGAAGCCATCGACACCAGCAGAGCCAGAAATGACGTTAAAATACAAGAGAGGTTTTTCCGTCCTCGAATCTGTGTGTGACGTGGAAAGGAGCTGTTAACTCCAGGGGGTATTGATGCACGCAATTTTTTTTAATACTCATAGCTTGACATTTTGGGGGATCTTGTGTGGGAGAAGGGAGTGGGAGGCGAGAGCAAGACAGAAGTCAACTGAGCAAACTTCAGACGCTGACAAAACTCTCATCTCAATGGGAAGACGATAAATAAAAAATAAAAAAAAAAAACAGCAAAAAGGATTACATCAACAAGATAGGACAACTCACCACTGCTTGAGCCACGCTTTGAAAAGCCCTTGCTTATGTTTAGTGTAATTTCTGAACGAGTAATAAGGTATATTATCCAGAAAATTAAAAAAATAACTTAATGTACTCTGGAAAGTCTCCCTGTGGGTCTTACTGCTCCTGGTGACCCTGGGACATCCACCCTGCTCAGTGCCACGAGGAGTGTCCAGTTCCTTCCCTGTCCCTTTGTGCAATTACATGTCAATGCAAGGGTATGTTTTTATTGTCCTTTCTAACACGAAAGTGTGTGTATGTGTGTGTGTGTGTGTGTGTGTGTGTGTGTGCGCGTGTATGTGAGTGAGGGTGTGCATATTTTTACACCCTGCTGCTGCCGGGCGCCCATGTATCTGGAAGATCTTTAACACATTCCTCTTACTGCCTCTGCAAATATCATTTAACCAGACCCCCCACTGGGCCTTGTGGTGGTTTCCAATGTTCTATTTCAAACAAAACTGCGCCCGCCGTATATGCCTCATTAAATCATTGGCCTCTGTGTGAGTATATCTGAATGATAAATTCCCCGGTGTAGAAGCACTGGTTCAATGGGTCCATGCATTTTTAAATACGGATCAATACTGCCAGCGTGCCCTGTTTGTGGCTGTGCCAGTTGATGCCAGGATTGTGCCAGAGCACCTGCTTCCTCACAGAATGGCCGATTGTGTGCTATAGGGCTTATTAACTTTTGCAAACCTGACAGGTGGAAATGGAACCTAGAGTTCTTATGGTGAATAAAGCATAGTGGTTTTTTGTTTTGTTTTTGTTTCTTTTTTTTTTTTTTTTTTTTTTTCCTGAAAGAGCCATTGACTTCCATTTTTCTGTGGGCTATCTGTTCCTATCCTTGGACTCAGGGGGGTAGGTGTTGTTTTTCTTAACCATTTCTGGGAGCCCTGAATATATTAAATATATTAAGAGGGCAGGCCCTGTACTGTGCTAGGAGCTTCAACGTTTTTTTCCTAAGGCCCAAGTTCAAGAACTAGGAGCAGTTTTGTGCTGCTGGAGCTTAAAACACAGCAGGCAGCAGGAAGCAGAGAGAGGGTGGGGGGGTGGGGGTAGAAGGGGGAGTCCCTGTTCAGGAACCTGCAGGGACTTGGGGAACCTCCCTCCTGGTAGCTGAGGCCTTGGGAAGTTTTGTTTTGTTTTCTTTTTGTGTGTGTGTGATACTGGGGATTGCAACCAGGTCATTCTACCTCCAAGCTACACCTCCAGTTCTATTTCTTATTCTTTATTTTTGAAACAGGGTCTCACTAAGTTACAGAGGGCCTCACTAAGTTGTGGAATGCCTCACTAGGTAGCTGAGGCTGGCCACAAACTCCAATCTTCCATTCTCAGCCTCTCAAGAACTGGGATTACAAGCCACCACACCTGGCTGGCTCTTGTTTTGTTTTCTTAATGCATATCAACTTGTGAATCCTTTCCTTGATTACTTCTGGATTTTGAGTCACATTTAACAAGGTTGACCCCACCCCAAGGCTGGAAAGGAATTTCCCAAGTTTTTTGTATGGTTTCCTTTTTATATTTAAATATATGATCCACTGGGGAATGTACACTGGAGGTACAATACAAGGATGACCTCATTTTTTCTGGATGAACACCTGCTTTTCACAAAATCACCAATTCTGTCCTCGACCTTTTCTTCCACCACACGAGAAGCACTCGTAGGATATACTCAATTCCCATGCGTGTCTAGGTCGGCTTCCTGGCTCTCCTATTCAGCTACATTGGTTGTCTACCAGCCAGGTGCCATACCATATTTCCTTAATTACTGAGGTTTTAATCGGCCTTAAAAATTAGAAGAGAGCCGGGCGTGGTGGCGCACGCTTATAATCCCAGCATTCGGGAGGCTGAGACCGGAGGATCCGGGTTCACGGCCAGCCTCAGCTACCTAGTGAGGCCCTCCGCAACTTAGTGAGACCCTGTTTCCAAATAAAGAATAAAAAATGGGGCTGGGGGTATAGCTCCGAGGTTAGAATGCCCCTGAGTTCAATCCCCAGTACAAAAAAAAATAAATAAAAGAGATATTCAATCACAAGAAACAAAGAGTATTACCCTAAAAAGACATGATGACTAACTACCCAAGAATGTTTTTATAAATAAACTGACCCAGGGACAAAAAGAAAGTCTGAAAATGTATATAACCCTGTGAGCAACACATAAAATACACATCTACCTAGCCCAGGGAACTATAGCCAGCCAGCCCTTTCAAGGATCATTTTAGACTTTATTTTTGAAAGCTGCTAAAACTATAATACAGAAGCATACAAATTACACTATCAAGCTAGGCATGGTAGCGCATGCCTGTAATGCTAGTATTAATTGCAGGAGGCTGAGACAGGAGGATCGCAGGTTCGAAGGCAGCCTCAGCAACTTAGTGAGGCCATTAGCAACTTAGTGAATCCCTGCTTCCAAATTAAGAAATAAAATAAAATAAAATAGGGCTGAGGATATGGCTCAGAGGTAGAATACCCCTGAGTTCAATAGTTCAATCTCTAGAAACACACACACACACACACACACACACACACACACACACACCAAAAAAAAAAAAAAAAAGATTACATTATCAAATAAGTGCACGGTAAATTCCACACCAGCATGCTCCTCCTCCTTGTTCTGGGCCACCTGAACCCCTCCCCGGCCTGGTCTTTTACGCAAGTCCCTTCTGGACTTTTTCATTAAAGGAAATGGCTCTTTATGCAAAATTGCTCCTTATGCAGTACTTGCCAACTTTAAAAAGTCCAAATAGGCTTGTATTTTTTATAAATAATTCATCATATCCCAACACACAGCATTGTTTCAGAACTTTATAAGCAACACTTTTGTGTTTGCTATGCAGAAAATGTTTTCATCCAAGTAAAACAGCCCCAGGAAAGCAAGCGGAGGCTTCCCAAGTCTCCGGCCTCTCTGCACTCCCTACTTCCGCATCCCCACTGACCGCCGATCCCACTGACCTCACCCACGCGTGTCAAGCATTGTTCTCCCGTGACGCAGGAGCCCGGGCACCGCTGCCAAAGAGCGTATTTAGATTACACGAGAGAGGGAAAAAAAAATAATGAATCAAATGAAGTTTCAAGTGATGCCAGCAAATTCTAAGACCACACCATTTCGTTATTTTATTTCCTTCCTTTTAGGAAAATTAATATTTGAAAGGCCCATTTCCCTCATAGGCACCCACCAGCACACCGTCAGGCACTTATTCATTCATTAGGTTTCTGGGGCTTGGCAGTGTGCTAGGCACTGAGGTTAAGAAAATGAATAAAACATGCTCCCTGCCCTCAAGGAATACACAGGCTAGTGGGCTGTACAAACCCCAACAACTAGGAGAGCCAGGGACATGGAAGGGCAGATAAGAGAGCCAGCCGCGGGGGAGCTTGGGAAGAAGGGCCGGATGCCAGGGTCCAGCTGGGGGGAGGGTAGGACCACCACCCAGAGCAGCCCAAGGACACGCAGATCCCTGCAGACAGCGAGGGCGGGGCGGGGGCACCCTCAGCACCCCCAGCGCCCCCTCTGGCAAAGGGGGCGCCACCAGGGTGTGCTCTGCCAACAGCCTCGCTCGGGAAGACTTACCTCTTTGCCTGTATCTCGGCTGGGTCCCTCACCTGCATAGCGACTCCTGGAGAGCAAGGAGCAGGTCTGTCTTGCCATATTTATTACCATGATCGAGACAGCAACGGGGGCACGGCAGACACAATCAACACTGTGCCTCACATTGCTGAACAGCAAGTGTGGACCAGCCCTAAGGAAGGTACAGCGCCTGTCTTTGTCCCCTGAAGCGCTCCCTCTTCTGCACAAATCATACACACACACACACACACACACACACACACACACACACCAACAACAACAACCGACTTCGGATTGCCTGACTCCTGGCTGCACATCTCCCTGGCCCTGCTCCGCCCAGGGCCGCTCTAGACACCACTCGGACGCCATCAGGCTGGTCACCTTTCACGGGGAGGTGTGCTGGAGGACTTCCAAGTGTGCAGACATTATAGCTTCCTCAAGCGCAGTGCTGACCCGGCCAACTCTCTAATCTGACTGGGTACCACTGGCGGGTAACTTGCCTTCGAAGAGGTTCCCTATCACCCCCCGCCCCACCTAACTGTGGGTTCTAACCCACCCCCCAGTGCCGGGGCCCCGCACCATACTCTTCTCCCTGCGGCCCCCAAGCTCACTCCTGCTCCCCACACCCCCACTGCAAGCCCCCTGACACCCTGGCCTCCTGTCCAGCTGGCTCAGGTGACCACATGCTGCCAACCGGGGAAAAGGGGCAGATGGCTTCCAGCTAGACACTGGAGACTTCTTAGCTGCCCCCGGCCCCCTGAAAACCAGGCGACGCATCCACACCCAGCCCTCCATGGCCCGCTGCATCCTGAGCCCCTGTCCTCTTCTTCAAGAGCGTTTACCCATCCTGTTGCCTGTGGCTTCAAACCCCTTGCGCCAGCGAAACCTCGTGGGGAAGGAGCGGGGTTCCTCTGGGCGGGTGCGGAACCATCCCCACCTCTCCTCTGCGGAGCTGTGTCCCCTGCCACCCACTCTCGCCCCACCGAAGCGAGGCGCTCCACCAGCTCTGCCACTCCACCCAACTCTGGGCCACAGCACCCTGGGGACACTGGCTGCAGGAACTCACTGGATCTCTGGGGCGCCTGGCCTCTTGTGTCTGGAGGCTGGTCCTTGGTGCTCCGGGGACCACCGAGCTCCATGCCACCCCCGGGGGCTCAGCCAGCTCCTGCTCAGAGCCCTGGGCCGGTCTTCTTTCTCCCTCGAATGCCTTTCCTCTGCCTCTCCCCCTGCCCCCTCCTCTCCATTTCTGACTGCCATTCTCAATGGCGGTCTTGGTGCTGGAGACACATGGGCCTCCCTTCATAACCCAGGCCACACCCCGGCAGGCTGGGGCGTCCTCTTGCTGTAAGCTTTAGTGGAACGATTAAGGCCAAGAACGCACCAGGGACCGACGCCTGTCCTTCCCCCAAATGCTTAGGTTCACAGGAAGTATCTTTACACTCTCCCCCTCGGGGCATCGAGCTCCGTGGCTTAAAAGCCCGACCTGCAGTCTTTATCCCATGGTCTTCATCAGACGGTTTGCACACTGTGCAGTTGGCAGCTCGGGCCCAGCCCGCGTCCCTGTCCCCAGCCAACACCCAGGAGTGTGCTCGGGAGTCCTCCCCCTTACCCCACAAGTCCAATCCACCTGCTGCCTCCCAGCGCCTCCTGCACCCCGGCTCCATCTCACTTCTACCATCGCCCCCAAATCCAAGTCACTGTCCTCGCCAGGGCCACACACACACTTCATTTACACAACAGCCACCAGGGCACACTCCTGAGGGGGTGAATCACCCAGGCTCTCGCCCTTCCAAAAGCTCACGCTTGTGCATGAAGCGGGCGTGCCCTTTCCCACCCTGGCGGGGGCACAGCCCTGGCTCTGAGCTCCCACAGTGAGCTGGCCTTCATCCTGTCCTTCCAGCCTTGGGTCCGGCCCAGGGCACTGGTCCCCTGTGTCACCGGGAGCCCGGCTTGACCGTCCCAGCCTTCTCAGGCCACCCTGGAGGAGCCACAGGGCAGACACCCGGGTTTCGTTCATGCCCAGCCCTCCGGTGCTGCTCACTCCTTGGCTTGGTTGATGACTATCAATGCCACTAGGGAACAAGCACCCAACACGCCAAGCCTCCTACCACCCAGAGCACCCCAAGACCACCCATACCGCCCCAATGTTCCAACCAGAAACAAGAGTCCAGTGACCCCCCCCATCCTCTGCCTCCTAAACTCTCCTGTACACGGTGGTCCCCCTTCTCACCTGCAGATGACATACTCCCAGGTACGCATGCGAGGCGGCCTTCCTGCCTCCTTTCAGAAAGGCTCCTAAGGGTCACACGGCAAACCCTTTCAAATCCTATCCCTCCACCCTCCCTCCGCACCTCTGCTCCCACCTGCAGCCCCAGAAGGTAACCTTCCCAAGCCTGCAGGGCTTCCAGAGGACCTTCCCCTCGCTTCCCTCCACCCCAGGGCCTCCCTGGTGAGCCTCTGCAGGGCGGCTGGGCCTCATCACCTCCCGGGCTCCTCACCAGCCCTATCCCAGAGGAGGGAGAGCAAGTCCATGAACCTGGGACTGAGCCCCCACTCCGAGAGGGCTGCTTCTTAGTCTTGCACACTTTGGAATCCAGGGCCCCTAGGATTTCAGGGGCCCTGCAGACAAGCGAGGTGGGTGTATCTGTCCTGTTTTCATCTTTGGATTTCCAACACAAATATATAAACACCTCCCACGTAGGTCAGCCACCGTCAAATGCCAAGCCCTGGCCTTGGTAGGGGTCTCCCTGAGCTTGCCTTCTACAGAGAGAGAGAGAAAGAGTGGGTGATCTCCACACGTAAGCCAGCCAGCACGTGAGCAGGTAAGTTCAGAAAGCGGCTGCCGGAATGCCAGGTGCCTGCTGCTGGTCCCTGCAAGAGCCCGGGTTCCTTGCCCGCTAACAGCTTCCCTCGGGCGGCCTTGCAGAAAAGATCTGCTGCAGGAGCTTGATTTACATTTTAAAGGCAAATTAAAATGTTTCGGGTTACAACTAGGTTTTCCTTTTAAGGGAAAATATTCTTTTTACAAGAAAATTATTTTTCTCTCCTTCTCAGACGGCGGCGTGGGTCCCTTTTAAAACAAAGGGGAATCGCAGTGCACTAATTGTTGAAGTGTCCAACACCGCATGCTTAGCCTGCCTTACAGTCAACAAAATATTTGTTTCACTACTCACTGCACTGCCTTCCCCTCTCCCCACCCCCAATGGAGCAGAAAAGGGTTCTGTGCAAAAATAACCTAAGGCCAAGGCGTCAGGTTGCACCAGCAGAAGACACCAGGTCTTCAAGTCTCCTCTGCTTCCCAACCAAACTTGGAGAGAGTACTTCTATCCATGCACTGGTTTTTGTTTGTTTGTTTGTTTTCTTAAATTTAGATCAAAAGTGGAATTTCATGGAATTGCATATAAAAAACCTAAATAATTCCACCCAGTTTAAGTAACTTTGCCCTTTGGACTGTTCATCTAGCCAAAAAACAGCTCACCGGTCCGTGCACAGCTGATGACATCAGTGCCGGGGCCTGCAGGAACTCCTAGCCCTGCGATGCTGGTCTTCAAGATGGGCACCCCGATGGCTGCCAGGCACTGTCCCCACCTCCCCCAATGAGCCAGCTGTCAGCCAGCTGTCGAGGGGACCCACTTCTAGCGCTGTGCTGGGGGTTCTTTTCTTCTGCAGCCCCAGCCTCATGGAGGCCATAAACACACACACACACACACACACCCTGAATGTACAGTCGAGGACAACCTCTAAGTGTGACACACACTTGTCCTCAGTTTATCTCCGCCTGCCCCAGAGTGTTGGCCACACAGCTCTTGTGTCTCAAGACACAGGGCGAAGGGTGGCTGGCGACAGGTGCACCACACACTGAAAACCCACATCGCTGCAAGCCTAACTTGCAGTTTTGAATACTTAGGATATATACATTATACTGTATGTAATAAGTTGGGGTCTGAAGGCATTTCGTACTTGGCATTCACACATCTTCCCCAACTTATCTTCCTTGCTTTCTCTGCGGCAACCAGTTTCCCTTTTTCTACGGCAATTTGTGTCATTCGGAGCAGCTGACTGATGACACAAGCACTGTAGCGACCTGGGGCATGTGCGGCTTCGTGTTCTCAACCTCAAAAGCTTCTCCCTACAGGTGTCTCAGGGGACACTCATCACCAAACCTCCTCCAGCCATGTCATGCGGCGGTGACAACATGGCCAGCTAGCACAGAGAGCCTAGGACATTTGTCCCAGAAGACTGAATGAAATTCCTACTGGCCCATCCCCCCTGCCAGACTTCTGCACACCCCATCCAGCTGCAAAGTGAAACTCACTGGGCTAGCTCTGGACCCTTGGCTAGGCCTCTCCTTGGAGAAGATTCCTGCCACTCCGCTCAGTGACCATCCTAGCAATGGGGCATGAAGCCGGGTGGCTGAGGAAGGAAGGGTCCAGGGGTCAGCAGGAGACAGGAAATGAGACCAAGTCAGAACCCGCCTGTATTTTTGTGGTACTGGGGATTGAACCCAGAGGCATTCTACCTTTGAGCTACACCTCCAGCCCCATTTTATTTCTTATTTGGAAACAGGGTCTTGCTAGGTTGATGAGAGTCTCACTGCTTGCTGAGGCTGTCCTCCAACACGCAATCCTCTTGTCTCAGCCTCCCAAGCACTGGGATTTCAGGCACGCGCCACCATGCCCAGGTCTTTGGTAGTAGCTTTTGATAAGTGTCTATTCAGTGTGTGTGCTGAAACAGACAGGAATGGAACTGGGATTCTGCACCTTCCACTTACCATTCTTTGATACCAAGAAATACAGTTATTGGACAATGAAGCCCACACATGGCTTATCAGAGCAAAAAAAGCAAACTGAAAGAAAATAAGGGGAATAAACACTCAACACAGACACATCCATATACATTTGGGCATTTTTATTCTTATAAAATCAACTATTTCCAAAACCACTAATTTTTTAATGAAAAATGTCAAAGGAAAAAAAAAAAGTCTGCCAAGCTTCATGTAGTTTAACAATGGAAACTGAGGTGGCTTTTCATGCACAGGACAGACAGAAAGAGCCAGCCAGAACAAAAGGCAGTTTTCCCCTTAGGATCACTCTCCTCTTCCCACACTTGCAGGAGCTTCTGCTCATGACAGTACTGGGGACCTTAGTGGGGAGCAGGACTCCAGTCCAAGCTGTTCCTCCAGGGGCCACTCTTGAGCCTCCTGTGGCAGAGTAGCTAGAGTGTTCAGAGCGGGTCCCTTCCAAGTCCCTCTTCTCCAGGGGCTCTGCCTTGGGGGGGCGGTTCCCCCCAGGGTCTCCTTAGGACAATCTGAGCAGCTCCCCTGGGCTGCTCCTCTTTATTCTGCTGTAACACCCCTCCCAATGCTAGCCCAACCACAGACAGACTGACAGACAGACACCCCATCATTTCCTGAAAGGGCGCTCCTTCCAAAGGCCTGCACCCCTAAGCCTCTGGGTCACCTTCTCCCCCAAGTCGGTGTCACTACTAGAAACAGCGGCCCTCACTCAACACCACCCCAACACACACAACCAGTTGTCAAAGGAGAAAAGGAGATGTTGGTTTGGAAGAAAAAAATAAATCAGGCATGCACCTGGAAGGAGACCCCAAGCAACCCCAGAGCTAGACGGGGTTGATGGCCGGCGGGGGCTTCATTAGTCTCTGGCCACCTTCAATTTGTGGCCAATGCATAGGGTCCCTCTGGATAAGTAAGTGTCTGCTGACCACACCTTAGAGCCGCAGGCAGGACACACGGCTCACCGCACAACCCTTCCAACCCAAGTACTCAAGGGTCAGGAGTTCAGAGGGCGCCCGCCATGGGCTGGGGAGGCGGACACCTGGGGAGGACACGGGGACAGGAGGTCAGCGGGGAGCACCGGGCCCACGCCCTGCTGGCCAATCAAGTCCATGTGAAAGTAGGAGCCCCCGGCGGCTGGCGCCCGCGCGCGAGCATGCGACAAGGCACCCGGCCACTAGGCCACCACCGTGGACTGGCCAGCGCTCTGGGAGCGGGAACACCGGGAACAGCCGAGCCCCCGCGCGGGACTTGTTCTCTCGCACGGCGGCCCCGGGGCGGCGGCACCCGGAAAGCGAGCGCCTGGGCTGGAGCGCCAGCCGCGGGAAGCGGCTCGACCCCGGGTGCCCGGGAGCCGCGGGGCGCCTGGGGCGGAGGAGCCAGTGGCAGTGGGGAGCGGGAAGCCGCTGCAGCGACCTGGAGGGGAGCCCGCCCCGAGAAGGCGCCGCGGCAGCGCGGCTCGCGAGCGCGGAGCAGACAAAGGCGCGGGTGCGCACGCGGCGGCCGGTGGCGCCCGAGCCGCGCTCAGGGCCGCGGGGAGCTGCGCCCAGCCCGCCAGCCCCCGGCCGCGACCCCCGGGGCCGCGAGACGCTCCCACCCATCCCCGCCCGGCCCCTCCCGCCCGACCTTCCCATCCTCACCCGGCTCGCCCTCCATCCGCGACCGCGGCGACTCCCTCCTCGGCGCATCCGGCGCAGGTTTCCTCCACATCTCCCGCCACCCTCCTTCCTTCCAGAGAGGCTCTGCCTCGACTTTTCTGCACGCGGGGGTCCCCCTCCCCCGAGACACGCCTTCCGCCGCCCGGCCCCAGCGCGCGCTCAGCCGCGCGCCCGCGGGTGGCGAGGCCGAGTGGCCGCCGCACGGTCGTCCCGCGGCGACTTCTCCCACGCCGACGCCCCCACAGCCTTCCCCCTTCCTCACTAACCCGAACGCCCCCTAAGCCCCCGGCCGGCACCCGGTGGGCGCTGGCTGGGGCGCGTCCTCTAGGTGCCGGTGCGTCCGCTTCCACCCCGCGGGTCGCTGCGGGGGTGCGGGACCCGGGCCTGCCCTCGCCCCGGCGCGGGGACCGGGCGGGCGGGAAGCCCGGGAGGAAGGCGGTGCCTTTATGCAGCCAGGTGGTCGCAGGCTCCCGCGAGGGACCCGGCTCGCCGGCGACAAAGTTGCCAGTAGCCCAGGGGTGCCGAGCCGGTGCGGCTGGACGCGGGGACCCCGGGGGCGCGGCGCACGGGTCCTGGGGAAGCCCGGGGTCCCGGCGCTAACAGCCTCCCGCCCCGCTGGGACGCCCCCGGGCGCCCACCGCCCCGGCACACGCCCCTCGCCCGCCGCCCTCCCGGTGGCCCCGGACCCCCGGCCGCCACCCCCGTGCGCCCAGCCGCCCGGCCCCGCGCAGCCACGCCACTTACTGGGGCTCAGGAAACACTCGGTCAGCCTTCGGAAGCAGCTCGCGTTATTAGAGGGCCCATCTTCCATGTCGGAGCCGAAGAACAGCGGCGACGCGGCGGCGAAGGCGAAGCCGGGGCCGGGGCAGCCACCGCCGGCGCCCGGGAAGCCCGCGGAGCCCGCGCAGCGCGCGGCCGGGCCGAGGGGGAGCCGGGGCGGCGGCGGCCGGGGCCCGGCGCGGACGGGGAGCAGCAAGCCCTGGAGCGCAGGCGAGAGGAAGAGCCGCCGCCCGCCGCCGCCGCGGTGACTGCCGCCGGGGGGGACGCTCAAGGGAGCTGCCTCGCGTCCTCCTCCTCCGCCACCGCCGCCGCCGCCCGCATCGCCGCCGCCTCCCCGAGCCGCCGCCGCCGCCGCTGCGCCCTCCCTTCCTGGGAGACGCACGGGGAGATGGAAGGCAGGCGCGGCGGGGAGCAGAGGGGGAGGGGGCCGGGGGGGCGGCGGCCAGAAGTAGAGGGAAGATGGAGAGGAGGAGGGGAAGGGGGAGGAGAAGGCGAGCGCCCAGGGGGCGCGGGACGCCACCCAGCCGCAGCCGAGGGCGGACAGGGCGCCGGGGCCCCCCGCCGGGGAAGGGGGCGGGCGCGGGGGCGCGGTGCGCTCGGCCCGGCCGCCGCCAGGCCGCTCGGGGGCCAGGCCTGGGCCCGCCGCGCTCCCCCCGCCGGCCGCGCTGCGCCCAGGATCCGGGCGGAGTTGGCCGGGGCCGGGGCTCGGCGCGTCCCCGGCCTTTGGCAGCCGAGCCTGGGGGCGGGGAGCGAGAGGCTCCTCGGGGCTGGCCATGGCCCTCCTCCTCGGCCGCCGTGGGGGCAGGCCGCGGGCGGGAGGGGCGCGGCGCGCCGGGACGCGCGGGCTCCGCCCCCTCAGGACCTGCCCTCCCCGCCCTCGGCCCGCGCGCCCGTCCGGTCCTCCTCTCCGGCCCTCCGCGCCCTCCCGGCCCAGGCTTCACACCGTGCGGCGCCCCGGGTGCGGGAGGATGGGGCGGGGGGCGAGTCCCCGGCGGTGGCGGCGGCGGTGCCGGCTACAGGCTGGCGCGCGGGATCGGCGTCCCCTCCCCGCCCCCAGGCTGGGCCAGGGTCTGCGGAGACGCTGCCTGCCGGCGTGGCGTGGTTTCTGCGCGCTCCGGCGGCTGCTGAGCCTGGGCGACCGCCCCAAAGCAGCAGAGAAAAGCGCCGCAGTGCCGCTGCCCGTGGAGGCGGTGGCAGAAGACGCCCACTGGCGGAGAGGCGCTCCCCACGCCGCCACCGCCGCCCGCGCCCACGACGCGCGCTCGCTGGGACTCGGCCCCTACACCCGGGTCGCCCTCGGCGCGCCCGGTTCCCCCCTCCCCACCCGGCCCGCCAGCGGACGGAGGAACCGCCGCGCTCCTGCGGGGCGCCGTCACATCTGGGTCCCTGGTTCCGGACTCAGTCCTGCAGCTGCTCCAGCGGTGTGCCGCGGGGCCAGGGAGTCCCGCAGCTCCGACCGAGCAGGGTTTTCGGGGATCCCAGGGCGGAGCTCAAACTCGGACGTTGGGTAGGAGTTTGAACGTAGGCTCACTGTTTCCCGTAAACTAGGGTTTGAAAGACTCTTCCTCCCCCGGACTCCCTTTCCGATTCCCACTGTAAAAACAAACTTTGTGTGCACAAGCTCCCTCTGCCCAGTGGGGACAGGGAATGGAGAAGAGCAGACTAGGGCTCAAATACGACAAACGGTGAGATCATCGCCCTAAAACGCGGAGGCCGCCTGTCCCCGGGGCCTTCCTGGGACACCCCCCTCCGCAGCCGCCAAGCTAGACAGCTGCTGTTGAAGGGAACTGGGCCGCCCAATGGGCGCTCCACAACTCGGAGCTGCAAAAGTTAGGAGAAGTTGGACAGCGAGCCGGAGCGCAGGGAGGCGCGCAAGTGTCGGCTTTGGGGCCGGCGCTCGCAGGTGGCGGCGGGGCCACCATCCCCTACGGGGGTCCCAGTGCGGGCGCGGTGGCTCTGCGGCCCGTGTGGGGCCAGCTGTGCAGACTCCCGGGACTCCACACCTTTCCGAGAGGGTAGCGCGCGCCACAGTCGCGCTTTGACCAAGGGTGAGGCGGTCCCTGAGCGCGGGGTGCGCGCTGCGTGCAGCCCTGAGCCAACGCGGGGCGGGGGACCCTCGCGTGCGCCCCGCCTCGGGGCTTTCTCCACCTCCACGCCTTCTCCTCTCCGTCGGGTTTCACAGTTTTTGTTTTGAAGCGAGATCCAAATCCTTTACGGTCCAAGACTTCTCCCGACTCCCGTGTAGACCCTCAACCGTGGAGAAGGGCATGTTTATGTTTGCACCACGCTGAGCAGTTGGGACTCCGCGTACCTGGCGCTGCTGTTTTCTCGCAGTAAAGTCCACCGGCGTTTGGACAATTCTCGGAAGGACTCTGGATGCTCGTGTAACCAACGGGTACCAATCCGGACACTCGGGTGGGAATCCCTGAATGTTGAACAAGGGAATCCTTCCTGAGACGCTTACCTTAGGGGCGGGGTGAGGGGGCACAGGCCTGAGCTTCTGCATCCCCCCCCCCTTCACCCCCGGGAAGAAAAAAAAAAAAACAGATGGAGCGGTGTGGCGGGATCTCAGTGCAGCTGGAGCTGGCGGCTTCTCCCGAAGCGCACACGCGACACGTGTTACTTTGTAGCGAGTGGCAGTTTGCGCGCTTTGTGGACTGGACTGCCCCCTGGGAAAGGGGATTACACGTATTTAGGGAAGATGTGTTTCTCCTCCGGGTGTATATCGTTAGCTCCTTTCCACGCAAAGATGTTTCTCCTTGCCGTTTAATATTTACCAATTGCATTTGGGGAGGTCTTTAAAGCGATTTTTCCAGTGACAAGGAAATTTAGGTTTAACTTGAATATAAGCCGCCTTGGCGGGAACTGGGGGCGGGAGGATGGAAAATATCAAATATTTGTTTTGTGAGTCTTTGTTAAAACAGGACTCAAACTCTAGAGTTCTCATTAACCCTTTCCCAGAATCAAACTTCTTTCTCTTTTTCATCCTACTTTTCTCCGATTGCTTGGTAGAAGGGACGCATTCCCTGGAGAAATTTTGTTTTAAAAAGTTACGAAGCGTG
>PVLC010013999.1:12821-32537 GCA_004027655.1 Graphiurus murinus | reverse complement strand
TGGCTGGATGGCTTGTCCTCTTGTTGGGTGCCCCAAGGGGAAGTACTTCCTCCTCCCATTTGTCCCCAGCTCCTACTGGACCATGTTTTGGGGCTAGACCTGCTGGGTTTCTCTGTCTTCTCAGTGCCTCCTCCCCATTTTCAGAGCTCTCAGGGGTGGGGGGATGAACCCTGTCCCAGCGCTCCCTCAGCTCTGTGGAATGTGTTTCATCCTCACCCTGGGTGAATCCCTTCTTCCTGTTTGAAGTTCAGCCGAACACCCCCCTTGTTTCTTTTGGCTTCTCCTTTATTACCCCTCAGGGTCTGCTGATAGATGTGTTCTTTTAGGCTTTCCTGATTACTATGCGCATGGGTCAGGGACTCAGAAGGTCACAGAAGAGTTAGGTGATGCATGGATAGTCTGGGTCGAGGTTCTTCAGCCTACAAGTGAGGAAATTCAGACCCAGTGGTGTAGGTGCCACACTTTTAGTCATTCATTGACATGGGAACTCAGGCATTCTGACCCTGGCATGGTGCCTTTCTCCTCGGGGTATAACCAGGCAAGGATGAAATGACAGGAAGTAAGTGAAGGAGGATCATACACAGGATTAAGCTCTTGGCAGCTCTGTCCTTTAGCAATGCTGGCCAACCATGCAGGAGCCATGTCAGAGGTTCACTTGGGATGCAGCCTCTGAATGAAGGCATGCCTTGATGATTTCCTGAACTTGTTCTCTTATCCTCTCAGTTATGAGACATCCCATCACCCCATCATTTCCTCATTTTTTTCCCCTTTTTTGGTGCTGGGGGGATGGAATCTGGGGGCATTCTACCTCTGAGCTACACCCCCAGCCCTGTTTTTTTTTTCTTTTTTGAAACAGGGTCTTGCTAAGTTGCTGAGGGCCTCATTAGGTTGCTGAGGCTGGCCTTGGACCTGTAATCCTCCTGTCTCAGCTGCCCAAGTACTAGGATTACAGGTATGCACCACCACAGCTGGCCCACCATTTTTCTTTGTAACTGGGCCCCTTTCCTATTTCTTCTGGACAGTGTCTTCCATATTCTCCTTTTGGACAAATAGTCTAGAAATGTTGTGATTGGCCCAGACCTCTGAAAACAGAACTTGCTTTTGGTGATGCCCCAAATCTGGAAACTTCTCTTTTCCTCCTCTTGTTCCTTTATCTGCTTTCTACAATCTCCTCAATAACTTCTTCCATCTCCTCCATTGACTCAATTCTTCTTGTCCTCTCCATCTCTTTCCCCTCTGTATCTCCTTCCTTCTTTTTAATTTCCTTCCTTATGTTGAAATATGCAAGAAGAAAAAAAGCTTTAACTCAACCCTAAACCTATATACACAAAAGAATGACTGTCTTCCCTTGAAGATGAGTTGAAAAAGTAAAATTGTAATTTTGGGGGGGGGCAAACTCATCAACAAAAAGACGTGAAACCAGATATGAGCCAGCTTCTCCATATCCTACCTGATTAACTGAAGTTTCCCATAAACACACAATAGAACAGAAGTCATAGGTTGGGACCATCAGTTTAGTAGAGGGAGGGTGGCAAGTGAGAGGGGGGAAGAAGGAGGAACTCAGCTCTCTTTCTCTGCTGGTTTTATTAATTTATATCACTAATTTACATCTAGTCTACTCAGTTGCTATAGCAAAATTCCACAGACTCAGGAGGCTTAAATAATAGAAATTTATCTTCTCGTGGTTCTGGAAGCTAGACATCCATGATCGAGGTTTTGGCAGGGCTGTTTCTCACGAGGTCTCTCTTGGTCCTGCAGGTGGCTCCCTCATGTCCTCACGCACTCTCTTCTCTGTGGCTGTGTACCCCTCTCGTGTCTCTGTGTAAATAAATTTCTTTTTATAAGGACACAAATCAGATTGAATAAAGACCCACCGTAAAGACCTCATTTTAACTCAATCCCCTCTTGGAAGACTTTATCTCCAAGTGCAATCACATTCTGAGGTATTGGGGCTCAGGACTTCAACATATGAATCTTCTTGGGTGGTAGGGGACACAACTGAGCCCTAATACTAGCTAATCTAAGTTCTTAAACCCATGAATTCCATTTTCTCTACTCAAGGTCTTAGGAAGCATTGGCTTGAAGGGGTCTTGTCAGTTCTTTAAAAAAGTTTAAGGTGTCCACCATAACACATCTCTGTGTTGTGACTCTGAATTCCAGGTGACTGGCTGCAAAGTTTTGAATCCATTCAAATGAACCTCATATTTCCCATGAATGGACTCAATACCAAGTACATGTTAAGAAACTGAACATATTGTAAAATTGGTTTTCTGGGTTTTGTTTTTGTATTTGTGTTTTAGTACTGGGGATTGAACTCGGGGACATTTTACCTCTGAGATACACCCCCTGGCCCTTTTTAAAAACCTTTTTATTTTGAAACAGGGTGTCACTAAGTTGCTGAGGGCCTCACTATGTTGCTGAGGCTGGCCTCAAATCTGCAATCCTCCTGTCTTAGCTTCCTAAGTACTGGTATTATAGATGTACACCATCACACCTGGTTGGTCTTCTGTTTTAACCATGGCAGTTCTCTACAGGATTTTATTAGAATAAAATCCATGCATGTTTGAAAGCCACTGGAGAAGGAGGTCAGATGGCTATAGCTTGGACTGCATAGGAGTCTCAGCAGCTCTCTCTGTACTGCTTCCATGACAATTAGAAGGCCCACAGTCCTTCCTGATGCCAATCTGTCTTCCCTGAGCCTCCTACTGGTGAGGTAGAAAGACAGAGAGAACAAAGCCAGCTCTTCTGCCAGGGACTCAGAGTCAGTAAGACCATGACTGGGGAAGAGCCTCGAGTGGGAAATGTGACCCCAAACAAGGGGCACTCTTGTTGCTCCTGGGCCTCCTGAGAGCCCAGGGAACATGGCCTTTCATCTTAATGGGCAGTTGGTGCTGTGTGTTACTCTTTTCTCTCAGAGTTAGGACTTTTCTTTAAAGAAATAATTAACAGGTACTTTTAAACCTCTCCAGTGACTCATTCTTCTTTGAAATACTAACCTGGGGTTGTCTCCTTCAGAGAATAAAATAATGATGATAGCAATTTATTTCATAGTTAGAGCCAGGCCAATTAGCACATGCCCTATGCCCAGAACTTAGAAAAAGAGCTCTAAAGTAAAGTATTTTTGCCCTCTAATGTGTCCTGAAATTCCATTACAAGACTTTTCCTCCAAATGTTTTTCTTTCTTTCTTATTAATTATTATCATTCTAATTGTACACATTTATGTAATATGGTGTGATAATTTGGTGCATGCATTGAATTATCAATTCAGAGCAGTTAGTATTTCTATCTCCTTAGACTTTTTTTTTTAATTAATTTTTTCTGTTACTGGGGATTGAACCCAGGGGCATTCCACCTCCAAGCTACACTCCCAATCTTTTTTATTTTTTGTTTTGAAACAGGGTCTTACTATGTTGCTGAGGCTGTCCTCAAACCTGTGATCCTTCTGTCTCAGCCTCCTGAGTACAGGTGTGCATCACAATGCCTGGCTCCTTAGACATTAAAAAACTCATTTTGATTAACATGTAATAGTTGTAGGTATTTATTACCTACAGTGTTGTGTTAGGGTTTCCATTGTAGGGCAGATTCTGGTGGGAGGGCTCAGAGATGAAGGCCCCACAGGCAGAAACCTGGGGGGCTACTGTGCTCTGAACTCTTGTCTATCTGGCAGACAAGAGGGAACACTTTTAGGTCTTAAGAGGGAGGGATTCATCCACAAAGAAGATGGGAAGGGTTACTTATCATATGATTTCAGTTGTGCATCTATCTTTATGACATTTCAAGGATGCTAGGAAGGATGTGTGGCTGACTAATGAAAGTTGTATAACAGAAAACCTCATTGATTTTCCTTTTCAGATTCCATGTCAGTGCCCACACTTCCCCCCCTTTCTTTTAACAATCTGTTTCCCACTGCAGATCCTAGGAGGTATGTAATACAAAGATTATCATCTAAGACTCAGAATGAGAATAATAGAAGACACCTTAGAAATCAGCTGTGTCCAGTCTCCTCATTTTACAGATGAGAAAACTGAGGTCCAAAGAGTAATTATCTTCAAAAGATCATACTGGTGATTTAGGTAGAATTAAGACTAAATCCAAAGTCGACTTATTTTTTGTCTTTTTCATTTTATAGCTTTAAATATCAAGATTTCAATGTATTTATAAGAACACAGGCTAGATTAACCCCATGATCTTGACCAAGTCAATATAAGGCCGAGTTTAATTCTACTATAATTTGTGCTCAAATTCCCTATTTCTGTCTTATATGGAAATGGAGAGAGGTGGTAAACAACTTTTCAGTTAGATTACCACTGGGGCATTTTATCACTGTAGTTCCTTTCTTTGTTTCCTCTTTTTCTTCAAATGTAGCACAGAATCCAGAGTCTACTTAAAGCTGAGTCTTAGTCTTTGGTCAAATATTCCCATGTCCTAAGGAAGATGGGGAACTATTTGGTGAGTGGGAAATTAGATCACATTGTTTGGTTGTTCATAACTGAAGGCTGTTAATGCAAGAGTGGGGTTTGTAACTAACTATAAGTAACCTCATGCCACCTGAACATTTATCTAACAATTTTATCTATCTAGGTTCTGGCCTGTGATTTACAAGGCTTAAAAAAATTGCTTAAACTTTCTCAAATGTTGGTAAGCCCCAGTTTTGTGGAATGCAGGGTGAAAATAAAAATAATACCCACCTTATAGGGTTGTAAAGAGGAATAAACGGGATAGTACATGTATAGCATCTGGCACATAGTAAGTAACCTGTGAGGATGATTTTTATTGCTGTCATTTATTAACAACCATTCTGAGAGCCTCTCCTTCATTCTTTTAAAAGATTAATACATGATCCATCTAGTGGGCTTGATGATGTGTGACCTAGGGTGGTTTGTGGAGGCTGTGATTCTGGTGTGTTCTGTGCCTTTCTTCCTAATGTCAGAATTCTAGGGCCTCCCCCTAAGTCTTTTGTCTACACTTTCTGTGTGAAGGACTGCCAGATATATCTTCTCTCAGATAGACAAGGACACCAAGCCAATCTCTCTTCATGGCCAAGCAAGAAGAAATCCAGTGGGAGGGAAGAGCGCACTGCCCTCCAGCTTGTAAATAAGAGCAACTCTCTTCCCTCACCCCTCACCCTGGGCTAAGTTATTCCAAGACTATAAAAAGATCCCTGTCCACTTCAAAGGGCTTTTTATCAGCTTATCCGTACAGATCCTATTCAACTCTTCTCATTTTCAAAGGCAGAACAAGACCTCTTGGCTGAACCCCCAGCTAGGCTCTTACCTTCCTTAAAATATCTTTAACTTCAATTAAACTGATCCCTCTTGGCTCCTTTTAGCAAATAGATTGTCTTCACAAAGAGTTCCCTGACATTATCCACCCCCCTCTCTACCCGCCCCCTCCGTTCAATGCCATTCTGATCTGCAGGCGAATTGGTGTAGAGCTAAGCAATGTGGCTTGGGCCAGTTGCTGATGCCAGTGGGCCTTTTTAATGTACTCTCCTTTCAGAACATAGCAAGCTCTAAACCACTTCTGTGGCTGTAAGTGAAGGGCAGTAAATCAAGCATTGACTTGGAAATGAACAGCCTGGGTTTTCTAGGTCTTATTCTTCCACAGACCCCTATGTAAATCTGGTCTAGTATGGGTTTCACTTTCCTATAAGTAAAATGAGGGAGGTGAGTATCATCATTCACAGTGATCTATGCGATGATTACCTTGCTGTAATTGTTTCTAAGTCTGTCTCCCCAGTAGAGTGTGTTTTCCCTCAGATCATGGAAAGTCATTTTACCTTTATATCCAATTTCTTGGAAAGCATGTATTGAATGCAGTCACCTGAGCTCTCCTCTGGTACACCTTTCCATTGTACCCAGCTGTACCCATCTGTGCCAGGTATAGTTTCTGTGCTTCCTTAGCTTTGCCCAGCTTTACTGTCTCCCAAACACAAAGACACCTGCCTCTGCTGGGGGATGGGGGAGCTGCAGGTGACCTGATACAATTACCCTGGAGGAGGCAGATAAATGGGATCAACTCCCTGGCTCTTCCCACCTCTTCCAAGTTGGATGCTGCATCACATTGCTGGCTGAAGGATCTGGTTTCCTCAGTGACCTGAAGGGTTCGGATGATGCACCCCGAAGAGCAGGAGTGACAACACCTGCGTGGGTGAGCTTTGACCTAGAGCAGAGAGGAAATGGGGGGTGGATCTGCAGATAAATGCTTGATTTTTCCTTCTCTCCAAGGGTCTGTTTTTTCTATATAACATAAGCAGAGATATCTAGTAAGATTGAGTGAGCCTTTGGGCCTCTGTGTAGTGTACAAAAGGTTGACCAGCTGGATAAGACATCGTCTTTGCCTCTAATTCTCCCTTACTTCATGTTCTTTTTGTTTTCTTAGGATTTTACCTCCCAGTAAACTATTAACACATCAGTCTCTCCTCAGATCCTGTTTCCTCGGGGACCTGTGTTAAGGTGCTATCTGCCACATCAACCTACCCTACAACTGAATCATTCTTATAGGTCCATAGAAAGAAGTAGAAAGGATAATGCCATTCAATCATCCATTTTTAACAAATAATGAGAGATCCAGAGAAAGGAAGGGCCCTCCCCAAAGTTAATGGCTAGACTAGTACTTGGATTCAGGGTCTCTGATTCCTGCTCCAAAGTGTAGGAATAGGAGCTTGGAAAGCATAGGAATAGGAGCTTGGAAAGTGTAGGGCTAGGAGCTTACACTAGGAAAAGGAGGATGCAGAGGTAGTGGTGGTTCTTCTGCAAATGAGAGCTCTGCAGAGCGGTGGCAGCATCTGAGTCTGCTTGATACATCTGGAACCTGTTCTTAGCTGGTCCTTGGGTTAGATGATTCAGTAATATAGGGCAGTGTAGGCAAATGAGAACAAAAGATATTTTGTACAAAGAGGAGCCATCTGCTTTTGATCAGGAAAACAGAGACACCACCCTAGACTGGATTGGGAGTCTAGGAATCAGCCAGACACAGAGGCTTTGGGAGCAATGCAAATGGAACTGGTATCTTCACTTTCTCATTCGGACTTAGCGGCTACCCTGATTAAAAGCAGAGCTGCATAAAACCTGTAGATGGGCCCTTTAGAGCTAACAAGCAAGTCTTTGTGCATAGCACCATCTGAGCTCCTTCCTCTTTTTCCCAGGGATGAGACTAACAATCATTCTGTGAGAGTTTATCCACATGGCTGTTGTCTGTTTTTAGGATAAGAGGAGCAAAGAGAACAAGGAGCTCATAGATACATCGACTGCAAGGGGACTTGGGATGCATGCAGTTAACCTATCTCACTTTATGTAGATGAAGAAACCAAAGACCCAAGGGTCATGTGAGTTGCACACAGACAACTGATTAGGACAGATCTGGATTTCTGAAAGAGTTTACTTTCCTAAATGAGACAGGGAATTCAGAAAAGAAACTTATGTTTTCCAGAAGGATGGCTTCTGCAAGAATCAGCAAATGGATTGTCTCCTATCTTTTTTTTTTCCAGTCCCAGGATGGAAATGAAAGACACAGTTTTGTGTGTTGGCTCTGTGTACCATTTTCATCTTCACATGGAGTTGCAGAATATTCTGTGGCCTTACACACCACAAACACCACCACTCGGCTTCCTAACCTCCCCAAGCTGTGATGGATAAAAAGAATAATCTGAGGGAAACACTTGAGGAAGGAGGTGGTTATTGTGAGGTAGACACTGGATATGAATCAACTTATGAGAGTCATCTTACTAACTAGGATTGTGGGTTCTGAGCCTCTGTTTTCTTATCTCTAAAGCAAAGATAAGAATATCTAATTCACAGGGTGGTAGGGAGGAAAAGATGAGATAAAGTATGTGTAGAAGTATTAATTTGGGTTCTAGAGGAAACCAAATTAGGATAACTTGAGGAAGCACACTTAAATTAGGATAATTCAAAGAGAGTTTGCTAAGTAACTCTTTAGGAAGGTGTGGTTGAATTTAGAGAAAGCACATTGATCAAACAGTGTCCCAGCATTAGTAATATGGAGGGTGGGGTGGGGAAAGTCCATTTACCATGTAAGTTAAAAGGGTGGAGAGGGGGAGGAGTCAACAGAACATGGAAGAAGAGAATCAGTAGTCTGTGGAGAGGGCTTTGGATAGGAGCTGTTGACCTTCAGTTGGAGGAAGATCTTACTCGCAGTGACCTCACAGAGAGGGGCCATGGAAACTAGCACTCTGACCTCACTCTCCTCCCTTGCTCTGATCTTCTGCCAGGACTCTGTTGGCCAAACCCAA
Organism: Graphiurus murinus; assembly: GCA_004027655.1. Classification (NCBI taxonomy): domain Eukaryota; kingdom Metazoa; phylum Chordata; class Mammalia; order Rodentia; family Gliridae; genus Graphiurus; species Graphiurus murinus. The sequence continues at coordinate 24,285 of PVLC010013999.1, read as the reverse complement.
GTGGGAGTTGGAGGGCATAGGAGCCTGCTGGTGTAATTTACACAGGTTAACCTCCCCAAACAGAAAGCAGGGTAGAGAAAAGCAGAGAGTGGCTCTGAAAGGGCAAATGGAAGGTCTCTGTACAGAACATGCTTGTTAAATGATGAGATCATTACCATATAGGCTCTATCCTGCACATTCAGAACCACAACTGAAGCATGTTATCCCAGATGCTGGCCACTCGTACCCGAGTCCCTCTCCAGGACCTTTCAGTCTTTTTCTCCTTTTCACTCCCTTGAAAGGACAGGTCATGTTCTATTTTCCTCTAATCTGGACTTGAGATCTCTCCCTAGAGAGTGACTATAAGGGCTTCAAGGAGATGGTTGTAGATGTTTACAAAGTACTTTTCACAGGGTACTTCTTTATCCTGGCCAATGACCCCAGGTCTAGGTGTCCAGCCTGTGAGCAGGTATTCTTCGCACAGTAAAATTGTTTATTCCGGAAGACACACTTGTAGCTCTGTGTCTAGCTTATTCTTATAATGATGGCCACTCTCCAGGAGAGCCCTGCCTGGGAGGACCATGAGTTTTGAGTGAAGGAGTTTTACTACTTACTGTGGCATATCTACACAGTCCATGCAGGCTGTGGGGATTGATGGGATGAATCAAATGGGCTGTAACTAGCTGTTCTATAGGGAAGTGGTCAACAGGAGGAGGTTGTATGGCACAGATATTTGCACTGATCACACTGAGAAACTGAGATAAGGTAGGTAACTAGAAACAGGCCCTACTTCTGACAGGAGAAAGTTCAATTTACATTCAAAATGGATGCCAAGGCAACATGAATCCATAAAAATCCACTACAGCCCATCTCTATGACTGGTCTTATGCAATATATAAAAATATCTGACTTTTCCAAGTTCTAGTCAACTTAGAAGGAACATTCCAGCCAGCAACGGCATGGTGGTTCAGTTTCTCCTTCTGCCAAGTTTCAGTTCCTTCCCTCCTGGATGGGTATTGATATTGAGAATATTCCTTTCAACCCAGATCTGCAGCTTTGGGTCTGCATCTTGGGGAATGTGGCCTGCGGCGCACAGTGGGGCACCATTACTATTGCTGTGTAGATTCTGAGCCTTGCATTTAAGCTACAGTTGTGCAGTCTGCATAGGTTGCATGGGAACATCCAGCCATGCTGATTAAATGAAGCATGAAATTGGTTCTTCACAACACTCCCTAAGCTATTTGTCCTGGCCAGCAGTTGCCTTTTTCTAATATTCACAAGTTTCTGTGTAGGATTTTGCAGCCCTTGGTTCAGGTACTTAATTTTCAATGAAGGGTCCCCATGATGAGACAGAAAGGAAAAACAAAATGTCTGAGCTGAAGTTATAACATCCTCTGGAAAGTTAAGAGTGTGTTGTCTCTCCTTATAGACCAAGGAACAGCACTGAGGATGAAACAGATCTCCTTAGTCTCAAGGTGTTCAGCTTGTGTTTCTTCTTGTAGCTAAGCTGGTCTTATTTATTGGAGTGTGACCAGTTAGAAGGTAACATATAGTAGGGGTGGCATTTGCATCTGATTCCAAATAAAATTCTCTTGCTTGAGGGATTGCTTTGTTTTCCTCTTGGAATTTCCAGGTTTCTACAGCCACTGGAGAAAATGTTAAAAATATCCTTCCTCTCTGACCCTCTCAGTTTCTGAAGAAAAGAATTTGGGGAAAGAAGTATTTTTCCTTGGGCCCCATGGCTCTCTAGTTGCAGGCTATAGGTCAGTTGCCTCAACTCCCTGTCCAGTACTTCTACCATGAATTCAGCCAGGCTCCAGTCTCACTGAAGCACTCGTGTCTAATCTGGAGGGTAAAGGAGTTTCCAGGAAGAAGGTGGAGAGGGCCATGGCAGTTTCCCCAGCAGGTCCAGCTCTTCTCCCTCCTGACAGTCCGAGGTCAGCATTAGCAGTGGGTGTGCTTCTGTCCCTCCTTGGCTCCTAGAAAACTGCTGTGCACCCAGGGCAGACTCTGCAAAGACCGCCTGGAGAAGACAGAGCTGGGCCTTTGATGTGGCTCCAGAGAGAGGCCACTCTCCTTGACCAGTGGCTGGGGCTCTATTTCACGTAGACATTTCCCATCTTCCCTCTTCGTAAAACATCCCTGCAGGAGATAAAGTATTGCACATTTATAGTTTTGGCTTGCCAAGAACATCCCACTAACTCTTCTTGTAAATCCTGCCAGGTCTCCCTCCAGCAGCAAGTCATGGCTGGTCCTGCAAGGCTGGGGCCAGGCAAGAGTCACTGATGGTCCAGCCCACGGCCATTGGTAGACCTCTGCACCCTTGAGAGTTTATGTTTCCTTGTCTTTCCTGCTCTATGAACTTTGAGTCATAACATTCTCACAGACAGTCAACTGTTACCTCCAGAGATAATTTATATTCCTTCTCTCTCCCTCTCCACACCCTACCCACCATTCCACCCTGCTTTGTCATTCTGAATTTACATTCAGTGCAAGCTCTTTCTAGTCACTGGATTAGAAATCTCAGGCCCTGCTCCTGCCTCACTCAAATCATAGTACTTAATATTTATAGATGAAAACTTGTCTTCTTGGTGAGCCTTGGAAAAGCATTTCCTCCAGAGCTAGCTGGCTATCCCAGCCTGCCTTGGGAGAGATGGGAGACCTGGGGCCCAGATTAGGCAGGTGGGAGGACAAGAAGACAGTTCCATTTCCTCTCTTTTGCTAGCACTGGGCTCCCTTTGATGTTGTTTCTGGTCTTCTCTAAATACTAATTCAACTGACACAATCTATTTCTTCAATTCCAAAATATTCTTCTTCAATGCTCTTCTGACCTTACTTTTCCAGGTGTTCTCCTTTATGCTGTCTGTGAAAAGTTATTTCTCTCATTCCTCTATCCTGAAGCCCCACCTCCCTCCGCATGATCTCCCTCCTTCTGCCCTTCTCTTTGCTTCCTTCCAATCTCTCCAGCTCACAGGAGAAAAGGAACTGCAGAATGTTATTATCAGAGTTACTTTAAAGTTCAAGCCAGTCACTCTCGTGTCAAAGGAGAAGGACCTGAGGTGGGAGGGTGAAGTGTCCTGTCTACAATTGTCCAGGGAGCAGATGCCAAAGCTACAAATGAAATCTGCGACTCCTCACTCCCTAACCAATGCTCTCTGTGATAACACATTGCCTCTCTATTCCTTTTGCCTTCAGGAATTTGTGCTTAATCATTGCCTTTTGCTCACACTTCTATATTGACTCTTTCCAGCCTCTATTGCTATTCCAATTCTGTGGTCCCTGAATTCAGCAAGAGGGAATGGGAAAAATTCAGACACAAGCCTTGATCACTATGGTGGTTACATTCTGAGCTTATTTCCAAAGTCCAGTTACTTTTCCAATATGAGATACAGCAAGTGCAGATCCAAGGCTACATTCAACATCTGGGAAGATGAAGAATGATGAAACAGCTTTATCTGCCTGATGATTGAATGGAATGAGGGCTGAGAAATATTCTCAGGATAAAGGCGAAAACAGACATTTTGTTCTTTTCTGAGCAGCCCAAGGAACACTTAACTGGAAGTTTTTCTCTTAGAAAGGGTGGGGACATAGGGCAGGGGTAGCAAGTCAGAGATTTCCAAGTAACGGAGGAGCCTTAATTAATTTTCTCTCTGGGAATGTCATATGCCTGATCCTTGCCTCTTTCTTTTCAAGAAACAATGTCTAAGTTCTGGGAACTGCCAGGCAGCATAATATGTGCTCCTTTTAGGGAAGCTAAAGATGAGGGGGTTGGGGGAGAGAGAGAAAGAGAGAGAGGGGGGGGGGCAGAGAGAGAGAGAGAGAGAGAGCGAGAGAGCGAGAGAGAGAGAAAGAGAGAAACACATTTATTACCTAAGGAAACCAGCTGAAAGGGTTCCCTTTTAGTAGCCCAGTTGGCAGGACAAGGATCAATCAGCTCCCAGCAAGGTGAAAGGCTTCAGTGAGAATGAACAGAAATGGTGGCTTTGGGGAATTTTCTGTCTTTGTCATGTCACCCTTGGTGCCATAGCCACTGTAGGCCATTTCATTTTAAGTGCTGAAGGCCACACTCCCCAGGGTCAATGGTCCCCTGGAGCCTCTTAGAGAACATTATCTCCTGGGAATACAGTAAACTTTTGAGAGCGACCCCAGCATGCAGGCAAATTCTGTGAAAGGTAAAGTAATTCCATCAGTATGGAGGAGCCCAACCCAGGCAGCTTTGGAATCTGCCCAAGACAACAAGAAAGCAACGGCTTTTGAGCCACGCTGACCTTCACTGGAATCTCAGAATTCATTCTTGTAACCACTTACTGTCTTTGTGGTCTCGGGCAAGTTATAACAAGGCATGGCTTCCTCACTTGTAGGATAGAGCTGTGGAGAGTAAGAGTAGGGTGACAAGCATTCTGGGTTCTGCCGGGCTCTCCAGGTGGTCAGCAGATTTCAGATTCTACTTCCTTAGTGTTCCTCTTTGCTTCCAATTCCTCATAATCTCTTCTACTTAAACTACTAAACAAACAAACAAACAAACAAAAAACTTGGATGTACCTGGAACCTCACAAACTTGATCTCTTTAGCAACTTTGTTTTTTGCTTTGACTTTTAGGGGAGTGATAAGTAAAAAAGCAAAACCAGATCACAACCCCTCAGGAACACACTAGAGTCATAAGGACTTGAGTAAGGGCTCAAGATGCTACAGTTTACTCCGAGCCCTTTTCTCTGCCCAAATTGGTGCCTGTTCATGTGTGTGGCCATGGGGATCTCTCCTCTCCTTTTGAGCTCTATGATGCCCTTACTTTGACTTCTAGAGAGTATGTAACTCAGAGTTCCCTTGTTAGCTTTATAATCAGGAAAAAAAAAAAAAAAAAAAGGTTTGGTGAAGCATGATCTACTGTCCTGAACAAAATTGCAAAGCGGAATCAGGCATTTTAGAAAAGTCTTATAAATAGTTAAACCCAGTTAAACATTCTAAAGGACCCCAAGCAAAGTTTTTGAATTATTACTGGCTGGTGAGATTGGTTGGGTAGGCAATTTTGTGTTAATCTGACACAACCCCTCTGCTCAGTGCAATAACGATGGGAAAACACGATGGCTTTCCTTTCTCCCTCAATCCTCAGCAGCATCTCTAAGACCCTTGTGGACTGGGTGCCGCCTTCCTGCACCTGTTGCCCTTTCTGCTCCAGTCTACCTATCTTCCTTCAATCCATGCTCCCCTCTCCTCGCTCAGAACCAGGAATTCCCTCCTCTGATTTCCCCAGGTAACTCTTCATCCTCCCTCAGATTTCAGCTTTGATGTCGCTTTCTCCAGAAAGTGTCCCCCAACCCTTCAGAGCCCTCAGGCCCTCTGCTGCAGTCTCTCATCGCCGACCATGTTCTACAATTACGATCAGATCACTCATGTGCTCAGTTGTTCAATGTCTCTCTCTCCTTCTTGAGCTTCACCTTCAGGACAGCACTGACTGTCTCAGTCGCCATGGAAACCCCAGGGTATAGCAAAATGCTTTGCCATAGCAGGTACTTAATGAGTATTTGTTGTAAGAAATCAGTGTGGATGAAAGGTTGAATTTCGCTGCAAGAGCCAAGTTATCACATCAGACAATACCAGGCACCCAGCGCTTTCTGACTGGTGGGAGAGATAATGAAGGCTGAAGTATGGGGATGTCACTGGCTACAGATCACCAGCGGGTGTGGGCCCCTTCGTTCCTCTCACATTCCAATTCATCTGAGTTTCCATCTCAGAGGACCCTGCTCAGATTCTTAGGATGTTTCTGTGCGCCCAGCTGCCAACAGGGGCCAGCACTGCCACTGTCCTGCTGTTTATCCAACACGGATTTGATGGCGAATTGGCCAGAATTTGTTGATCTCTTATCATGACTAGGTCACAGTATATGCTCTAGCAGCTGTTTTCCAGTACATTCATGCTTCTGGGGTGGTGGTAATTCTCCTATTTGCTTACAGTGGACAGCTAACAGTTGGTGTGCCATTTTACCAACATAATACTTCTAGAACAATCATAGCGCTCAGGTATCACCCCTTCAATACTTTCCATCTTGCTGTAGATACTCACATTAGGGCAGTCACCAGATGGTGAGGTGTGAGCATTGCTACCTGCCTTGAGCAGGACTGGGACCTCCAGGGCTCAGGGAATCCACACCATCCACTGTATGCATATAAGATCATTCATTCATTCATTCATTCATTCATTCATTCATCTGTGAATGGACATCTAGATTTCCAGTTTGGGGATATTACAAATAAAGCTGCTATGAGTATTTGTGTACAAGTCTTCATCTGGATATATGCTTTAATTCATCTTTGGTAAATATCTAAGCATACAATACCTGGGTCAAGTGTTTAATTTATTAAGAAACTGCTAAATTGCTTTCCAGAGAGATTGGACTATTTTATGTTTCTATGAGAATTATATGAAAATTCCAGTTGCTCTACAGCCTCATCAACATTTCATAGGCTCAGTTGTTACTTTTAACTATTCGGGGTTGACTCCATTGTCTAGTTGGTTAAAGGATGTGTAATTTTAACCATTCCCATGGGTATATAGTAGTATATCTTTGTGGCTTTAATTTGCATTTCCTAAAGACTATTAATGTTGAACATTTTTTCATGAACCTATTTGCTGTCTGTATCTCTTTTTCGGTGAAGTGTGTTTCATATCTTTTGACCATTTAAATTTTTTATTGACTTTCTTATTTTGAGTATTGGAAGTTCTTTCTATAGACTATGCAATTCCTTTATCAGATACATAAGTCATACCGTCCTCCCCAGACTGTGGCTTGTCTTTGTATCCTCTCAGCAGTGTCTTCCAAAGAGTAGAGGTTTTTAATTTTCATAAACTTAAATTTGTTAGTTTTCTTCTTTTGTGGATCCCGCTTTTATATATACACACAATGGAATTTTACTCAGCCATAAAGAACAAAATTGCAGGAAAATGAATGAAACTAGACAACACCTTGCTAAGTGAGATCAGCCAGTCTCAGAAAGTGAATGGGTCAAATGTTTTCTCTTATATGTGGAAGCCAGAGAGAAAATAGGAAACAAAAACAAAAGAGACTTTAGATAGTGGAGGAAAGTGACCGATATAATAGTAGAAGGGGAGAGAGGGAGGGAGGTGAGCAGGGAAAAGGAAGAACTGATTAAAGAAGCAATTCAAATTATGCTGTGACCATGCAGGAAAGTATCCTACCAATCTCACTCTTGTGTCTGGGGAGGACCTGAAGGGAAACACACCAAGACCTGTGTGCATGTTGTTTGTATGACGTTGAAACTCACTATGATGTGTACTGATAATGCACCGAAAAAAGCATATGAAAAATAGTGGGTCAGGCATGGTGGCACACACCTGTAATCTCAGCACTTGGGAGGCTGAGACAGGAGGATGGAAGGTTTGAGGCCAGCCTCAGCCACTTAGTGGCAACCTAGTAAGACTCAAACAAAACAAAAAATTAAAGAGGGCTGGAATTAGAGCTTTGAAGCAAAATGCCCCTGGGGTCAATCCCCAGTAAAACACACACACACACACACACACACACACACACAAACACACACACACACACACTGGACAAGGATGTCATTCAGTGGTAGTGTTTGTTTAGGATGCTCAAGACCCTGGATTCAATCTCTAACAACGAGAAAAAAAAAGTAAGTTATATAACAAAGTACATACTACAATTCCATTATTTCCAAAGGAAAAGTTCTGGAAGGAGATCTACCAAAATATTAACAAATGGCTATCTCTGGGAAATATGATTGTTAGTGACTATTATATTCTTAAAATTTCACTATATCTTTCCAATCTCTTACATGGAACATACATTATTTTAGAACCATATCCAAGAAATCTTTGTTCAACCCAGAGACACAAGTACTTTTTGTATATTTTCTTCTAAAAGTGTTATCATTTTACACTTAGGTCTGTGTTTCACTTTAAGCTAATTTTTTGTATATGGTGTAAGACTTAAATCACAGGTCTTTTTTTATTCCATGTGAACATCCAACTATTTCAGTACCATTTATTGAAAGATATTTTCCTGATCAAATTGGCTTTGAACCTTGTCAAAATTCAGTTGTACATGTATATGGACCTATTTCTAGACTGTCTTCTGTTTCATTGATCTGTATGTCTATTTTTATCCCAATACCATACTGTATCAATTACTGTGACTTTATAATCCTTAAAATCAGGTAGTACTAGATAGACTTCCGACTTTGCTTTTCTTTTTCTATTTCCGAAAATAGTGGAAACTTTTTCTTGTCATTTCCATATGAATTTTATAATAAATTTGCCAATTTCTTTAAAAAAACCCAAACAAAAAACAAGCCTGCAAGAATTTGGGTTGGGAATACACTAATTTGGGGGTGAACTAAAATCTATTTTTAGTCAAGATTCTACTGCGCAACAGAACTGACAGGATACATGCCCGTGTGTGTGTGTGTGTGTGTGTGTGTGTGTGTGTGTGTGTGTGTGTGTGCGTGCATTTATCATGAGGAGTCGGCTTGTGTGATGATGAAGGCTGGCAAGTCTGAGATTCCAGACCAGGAGCACGAGAAGAAGGAATGCCAGTGGTACAAGTTCCAACCTGAAAGAAGAGGTAAAATAGTGTCCCAGCTCAAGCCACCAGGTGAGGCTCAGCGTTTTCCTTCTATGCAGGTCTTCAGCTTACTGGATACGGGCCGCTTACACTTCAGAGGACAGTCTGTTTTACTTAGTCTGCGATTTAAATGTTAATTTCATCCAAAAACACTTTCACAGACATAATGGAATGACATTTGATCAAATACCTGAGTACCTCATGGCCCAGTCAAGTTGACAGAGTTTACCATCTCAAGATTTTAAGAATATTCAGTCTTATCACCCATGAATAGACTCTTTAATTATATTTATGTAGATCTTCTTTAATTCCTTTCAACTATGTTTTAGAGTTTTCAGAGAAGAGATATTACATATATGTTGTCATATTTATTCCTAATTAGTTTTTATTTTTGGTACAACTCTAAATGGTATTGTTTATTAATTTCACATGTGATTGGATATTATTGGTATATAATTTTGTATATTGATCTTATATCTTGGATCTTTTTTGAACTCATTAATTTTACTTTTTTTGTGTGTGTATGTGGTACTATGGATAGAAACCCAGGGGCATTGTACCTCTGAGCTCCACCCCCAAATACCCTCCACTATTTTTTTTTTTTTTGGCAGTATTGGGGATTGAACTCAGGCACATTCTACGTCTGAGCTATACCCCCCAGCCCTATTTTATTCTTTGTTTTGAAACAGGGTCTCACTAAGTTGCAAAGGGCCTCACTAAGAAACTGAGGCTGGCCGCCAACCCGGGTCCTCCCATCTCAGCCTCCCAAGTACTGGGATTACAAGTGTGCGCCACCATGCCGGGCTCGACCTTCCACCTTTTAAAATAGGCTCTTGCTAGTTGCTGAGAGTCTCACTATGTTGCTGAGGCTGCCCCCCCCTTTTTATTGGTGCATTGTAATCATACATCTTGGTATGGGCATACATGCACACAGCACTTGTGGAGCTCTCCTCCAGCTCCCACCCCACTCCCTCTCCCTCCCCACCTTCCCGTGCTCAGCACAGTGATTGGCTTTGATAAGTTTATATGTACATCATGTCCATTGAGGCAGATGTTTCCCTCTTTAAGTCTTACTCCCGCCTCCCATCTCCCTCAGTTTTTTCCTCTCCTTCACTCCACTAAGGTTTCTCTTCCTTGTCTGCAGTCCCTCCTGGGTCCCAATTTCTCTCTAACTTCTACATGTGAGGGAAAACATCTGACCTTTCACATTTTGTGACTGACTAATCTCACTTAGCATAATCTCATTTTATCCAGTTCCCTGCAAATGACATATTTTTTTCCCTTATGACTGAGTAGAATTCCATTGTGTGTATATCCCATAATTTCATGATCCAGTCATCTGTTGATGGATATCTCTTCTCTGCTGGTTCCACAGTTTGGCAATTAAGAATTATGCAGCTATAAACATAGATATGCATGCATTTCTATGGTAGTCTGGTTTCGATTCTTTTGGGTAGATACTCAGTTGTATTGCTGGGTCATATGGTAGGTTCATTCTCATTCTTCTGAGGACCCTCTACACTGTTTTCCAAAGTGGCTGCACTAATTTGCAATCCCACCAACAATGTATCAGAGTTGCTACTTCTCCACATTCTTGCCAGTATTTATTATTGTTTGCATTTTTAGTGATTGCCACTCTAATTGGGGTTAGGTGAAATATCAAGGGAATTTTGACTTGCATCTCTCTAGTAATGATATTAAACATTTTCATATATTTATTGGCCATTTATACTTCTTTTGAAGTATCTGGTTCACTTGGCCATTTTCTGATTGGGCTACTTGTTTTTTTGGCAGTGAATTTCTTGAGTTCCTTGTATATTCTAGATATTAGTCCTCTGTCAGAGGAATAGCTGGTAAAGAACTTCTCCCATTCTGTTGGCTCTCTCTTGAGGTTCTTGATAGTTTCCTTTGCTGCACAAAAGCTCTTCTGTTTAATTCAGTACCATGTATTAATCCTCATTTTAATTTCTTGTGCCTTTGGGGTCTTGTGGAAGTTTTTACCCACTCCTATATGTTGAAGTGTTGGTGCTATGCCCTCTTCAAGTAATTGCAAATTCTCTGGTCTAATTTCCAGGTCTTTGATTCATCTTGAATTGCCACTTGTGCATGGTGAGAAAGTGGAATTTATTTTCATTTTTCTGCTTATGGATAACCAGTTTTGCCAATACCATTTTTTGAAAAGGCTATCTCTTCTCCAGTGTATATTTTTTGGTCTCTTTGTCAAAAATCAGTTGGCTATAAGTGTGTGGATTTCTTTCTGAATATTGTATTCTGCTGATTGGTCTATGTGTCTGTTTTTGTGCTAATACCATGCTATTTTTATTACTATGGCTCTGTAATATAATTTGAAGTCAGGTATTGTGATGTCTCCTGAATGGTTATTGCTGAGAACTATTTTGTATATTCTGGGTCTTTTGTCATTTCAAATGAATTTAAGGATTGGTTTTTCTAGATCTGTGAAGAATGACCATGGTATTTTAATGGGGATTGCAATGAATCTGTAGATCACTTTTTGGAAGGACAATCATTTTGATGATATTTATTCTGTTTATCCAAGAGCATGGGTGATCATTCCACCTTCTAAGATAGTCTTCAATTTCTTTCTTTAGTGTTTTATAATTTTTATTATAGTGGTCTTTTACCTCCTTGGTTAAATTTATTCCTAATATTTTATTGTTTTTGAGATTATTGTGAATGGAAATGTTTTCTGGATTTCTTTTTCAGTGGATTTATCATTGACATACAGAAAAGCTTCTGATTTTTTAAAAATTTATTTTGTATCCAGACACTTTGCTGAATTTGTTAATCAGTTCTAAAAGTCTTTTGGTTTAATTTATTGGGTCTTCTAAGTATAGGATCATGCCATCTACAAATAGAGATAATTTC
>PVLC010013999.1:0-12721 GCA_004027655.1 Graphiurus murinus | reverse complement strand
TTGAAATGATCATGTGATTTTTAGCTTTTGATTTTTAGCTATGTTTATATAGTGAATTACATAGATTATTTTTTGTTTATCGAGCCAGCCTTGCATTCCTGGGGTGAACCTAACTGGTCATGGTGTATAATTTTCTTGATAAGGATTTGAATGCGCATTGTTAGTATTTTATTTAGAAGTTTTGCAGCCCAAAATGAAAACAAAAACCCTTCTTGTTTTTATTTTGAAATAGATTCTTGCTAAGTTGCTGAGGCTAGCCTCAAACCTGCTATTCTATGGTCTCAGCCTCACAAGTACTGAGATTACAGGCATACACCACTGTGCTGGGCTAATATATTGGTTCTTAAAGTCTCCCTACTACTTTTTCTATTCATCCATGGATGCTTCCTGTAGAACTATTACTGTGGTGTTCTGATAGTGCTTTTCTATTGTTCTGATTCCTTCAACATTTAATATTTGAATTTTTTTGCTAGAAAGTTCTGTTACCTCTTCCTCATTTATTTATCCGATAATTTATTTAAATCAATATAAGCAATATAATCAATTTTTATTCTATTTTATTTTAATTCAATAGTATAACTATCCATTTCATTTGTTTTAATCTAATATTGTAATTATCTATTTCATTTGGCCATTGGGAGCTTTTCCATGTTGACTCTTGCATTTTTTTGATATGCTCACCACTGGCGAATTCACAAGTTCATTGTCCAACATTCTAGATGAGGCCTATATTGGCTTTAGGGTATTTTCAGGCACTTTATATGCCATGTAATATGACTCATCCCTTCAACATTTCATATATCTCTAAAATACATAGGCATAGGAGCCTGAGCTTTGAAAATAAGTAATGCTGAGCAAATGGTATAGCTGTTCAAAGATCACTTATACGCATATGTGGACACAGTCCATTTTTCTCTTTTAACTACCTTTGCTCCAGATTCTAAAGACAACTTTCTTGCTTCCATCTCAACAACTTCTGCAAGATAGATATCATCCTGTCTTTATTGCATGTTGACACAAAATTCTTAAGTCAACTGAGCCTCATTATGCTTTTTGGGAAATGTAGGAGGTAGTAGAATTTGGAGGCAGGGGATACAGAGGGTATATGTACTGACCAGCACAATGGATCAACCACTCTGTAATAAAACGTGTAGAATTAAAAATAGTGAATAGTTTTTGATTGGATCAGAATTCTGAGTTTTTTTTTTTTTCAGGGAAGAAATTAAAAAAAAATCAGGGAGAGAAAAAGCAAAAAGAAGGTGTGATTCAGCATTATATAGAAAACTTCCTTCCATTTGACACCTCTCTGTCTCACTATACTATATCAAGAGTTTCCATGGCTAGGCTTTCTTTTACCTGGATGATGGGCAACTCCTTGGAGATAATCAGCTCTTGAACAACTCTCTCCAGCTATGCCTTTCAGATCCTGGGAGATCTATGGAAAAATGAAAACTATAGTCCATTGTGTGGTAGCACTGACTACTTAACTCATGACTGCTTGGGCTAATATTCTTTTTTATTAATTTTTTACACTTTTATTGGTGCAATATACGTGACAGTGAGATTCAAAGTGACACAAATACACATGCACACATAACTTGGTATATTTCTCTCCATATGCCCCATTCTCTTCCCCTTCATCTCTCCTCATACATGTTACTAGGATTGGTAGTGAAGCCTTCTTTATGGAGCTAAGTTTATTTGAACTGTTCCCTTCCATAATCCTTGTTTTTCCTTTCCCCACTTCCATCCCCCAGTCCTCTTCTACTATTCTACTGATTTCTCTCCTCATTTGACTGAAGACCTTTTTATTTCCTATTTTCTCTCTAGCTTCTCTAGATATGAGAGAAAACATATGACCCTTGACTTTCTGAGACTGGTTGATAACACTCAGCGTAATATTTTCTAGTCCCATCCATTTTGCTGAAGTGACATAATTTTGTTCTTCTTTATGGCTGAGTAAAATTCCATTGTGTGTATGTACTACATTTTTGTTATCTATTCTTCCATTGATGGACACTTATGTTGGTTCCATAATTTGGCTATTGTAAACTGTGCTGCTATAAACATGGGTATGCGTGTGTCTCTATAGTATTCCAGCTTCAGTTTCTTTGTAAAGATACTGAGGAGTGGTATGCCTGGGTCCCATGGTGGTTCCATTCCTAGTCTTTTGAGAAACCTCCATAGTCTTCATAGTGGTCATTCCACTTTTTTTTCAGCATCTTCTCTGAGTTGAACAGTACATTGGGAATCTACTATTTCCTCCTGGATGTCCTTAGTGGTTATATATTTATGGAGCAGGGCAGGAGCAGCTCAGGCAATCTGGACTTCTGAATGGTCCCATTCATTCTACAGAAGCACTACCTTCTGCCTCACAGCCTGCCCAAATCCCTTTTCATTTCCCCTGTGTTCTCCATGGTTGTGCAAGTTCAGCCTTCCATCTCCCTGCCATGTGGGTTATTTCCAGTCCAAGTTTATTTAGGCACAGTCTGCACAAGTATATGTTGGGTTTTTCAATGCATTCAGCATCCTCCCCTCATCAGCTGCCTTATTCTACAAATGAGAGCATTTAGACTCAAACAGAAAAGAAATAAGGCCTCTTCTGCTCCCAGGGAAGCCACCTGCCTTCCACCTCCAGGGCAATTATGCTCCACTCTGTTGATCTTGGTAAACTGTGGAACTGGAAGTGGTGGAACAGAACTTTGGAGTCATTTACCTGAACAGTTTATATTCTTTGGACCTCTACCAGACAACCCACTGTATCCCAAGTAAGATTCAAATAATTTTTCTTGCCTCTTGTGGCTCATAAATTTCAACTTATGTGTGAGCTATGTGTCCACATTCCTTGCTTTGCTTTGACTCACACCAGTGGGGTAGTTACGTGCTGGTGAGTGACCCATTAAAGCAACCATTATTAGTGTTTAAAAATATATATACACTTCTATATATGCACACATGCTATTAAACTGTTTTTTGTAGTACTGGAGGTTGAACCCAGTGGGGGTCTACCACTGAGCTACATCCCAGCCTTTTCTTTCTTTCTTTCTTTCTTTTTTTTTTTTTTTGCGGTACTGGGGATTGAACTCAGGGGTGTTCTACCTCCGAGCTATACCCCCAGCCCTATTTTTTATTCTTTATTTTGAAACCGAGTCTCACTAAGTTGTGGAGTGCCTCACTAGGTAGCTGAGGCTAGCCGCGAACCCGGATCCTCCGATCTCAGCCTCCCGAATGCTGGGATTACAAGCGTGCACCACCACGCCCGGCTTCCCAGCCCTTTTCTAAAAATATTTTTTGCAATATTGGAGATGGGGTCTCACTACATTGCCCAGACTGTCCTGGAATTACAGGCACATGCCACAGCACTTGGCTAAAGTTTTTTTCTTTAGTGTTGGCAAAACAGAGAGGAAACACATACCATGAGCAGATAATTCTAAATAATTCATTTCTTCAACCCAAAGCCCTTTCGCGGGCAACTAATATCTTCACATAGCCAATATTGTGAGTTTAAGGCTGTTACCGTGAACTAATTTATGAAATCAATCACTCAACAGTCATTGACTAAGCATCCATTATGTGCCCATCTCCATTCTAAGTTCCAAGGACAGAGTCCTTGCCCTTGAGATTTTACATTCTACTATATTTGTGGAAAGTATAACAGACAGAGGGGAAGAGAGTTAGCACTTGTGCTGGGTGCTTTGCATAAGGTACTAAACTCGCCAAATTCTTGCATCATCCTAAAAAGTATTAGTGATGCTATTATATCCCCTTCTCAAGATCCCCTATTTCCCCCACATGGTCCCCATCTCAGATCTTTATCCATAGATAATTCACACAGATAAGACAGATATGCAGCAGATTATCATGTAGTAGAGTGTGTGCTATGGTTAAAGTTCCAAGGGTCGCAAAAGAGGCAGGTTCACTATCCAGGCATGTAAGACTCCTCATACTTTATTGTTTATGAGAACTACCTTGATTCCCAGGCTTTTGCCTGAGACATTTTGATTTCATAGGTCCTGTCCAGAGAACCAGGGACCTGTCTTTTGACAAATGTCTAAGTGCTTCTAATAGAGGGGATCTTCAAACCACTTGGACAAACAGTGGTCTAGGAGAAGTTAGACTCCTAGGTCAGTCACACAAGTGAATCCTTCTGGAATTAAATGTGGCGAAATTAATTAATTAATTAGTTACTGGAAGTCAGAGACATTCTGAGCTATACCCCAAGTTCTACTTTACCTTTTATTTTGCAACAGGGTCTCACTAAGTTGTTGAAGCTCGCCTTAAACCTGCTATCCTCCTGTCTCAGCCTCCCAAGTACTGGGATTATAGGCATGTGCCACCACACTTGTCCAAATTTATTTCTTGCTAATATTCTAGAGTATGAAATGTTACTGTCAGATTTATTTATCCATTTCTTGGTTTCAATCCATCACCATCCTTTAACACCTTACGGGAAATTACATCATTAACTACACTGATTCTAGACAGAAAGAGTAGCATCAAATACAAGGTGGAAGTTGTGAATAGTAGGAGAAAGCAAGGACCTTATTTCCAGGGCTGGCTGAGAGACTAAGGACCAGGCTCTGCTTTAGACTTTCTCATAAGTCACTGCTTCATGGCTACCAAACAGGTGGCATCTATCATGACTAGCTTGGTGTCTCCTGACTTTATTCTGCTAAGACCTATTTCATGTACCATTCCCTTCTAAACTGTTCTCTTCTGAACTGTGTCTTTTGTCTCCCATCAGATATCTCCCAGAATTCTGTCTCCTTGGCGACTTCCAGATATAACTTTGCCTATTCAGATCATCTAAGGAAATATTCAGGTCTTTTGTGTGTAGGGCTGCCCATGTGCTCTTGGGCATGCTATTGATCACAGGTATGGCCCTTAGTTGGCACATCCCCGGTTGCAGGAAATATTGTATTTGTTTTCTTCAAATAAGCATGGGTACTAATCTGAATTCTCATCCCTTTTGGTTATTGGGAAATTCAAGCTGACATCTGGGTGCCTCGAACCTCAGAGTCCTAGGATTGGGGGAGACCCATCTGATCATAGAAAATGATTCACACTGGTTAGCAATAACTATGATTCCAACTTTTAGTTTTTCATACAGTTACTTAGAGAAGAAATTTTAAGATATGTGTATCTACAGATAGAAGGAGAAATGGCTTCTTTTTTTTTTTTTTTTACTTCTTACTTGGGAAAAAATATTGACATTGAAACTTACAATATGCCTGGACACAGACTATGTTATCCTATTTAATCTTCTGACACATTTAGAAAAAATAATTTCCAAATTTTGCAATTATATAAGAGAAGAGAGAGGGCAATGAACTTGTCTAATAAAAAAAAATAGGTACTAGAAAGTAAGGTGACTTTCTTATTTTTTTATTTTTTATTTTTTATTTTGCGGTACTGGGGATTGAACTCAGGGGCATTCTACCTCCGAGCTACACCCCCAGCCCTATTTTTTATTCTTTATTTTGAAACCGAGTCTCACTAAGTTGCGGAGTGCCTCACTAGGTAGCTGAGGCTGGCCACGAACCCGGATCCTCCGGTCTCAGCCTCCCGAATGCTGGGGTTACAAGTGTGCGCCACCATGCCTGGCTGTAAGGTGACTTTCTAATGGTGGGAATCAACATGGGTATCTTGACTCTAAGGCCAAGATTTGATTCCTACATCCTTATGGGCCTATCAGCCACCACTACAAATTTGACTAAAAGGATTATTCCTCTAAAGCCCCCTTTCTTTAGGGAACAGTACACATTTAGTTTGCTGTACTATGTTATGTGCCCATTTATGATGACAATTGTGAAAGATATTTGCTATTTTGGAAGTCAATTTTTAGCAGAGGTCTAGGTCTTTTTATTTGAAAAATTTCCTTTGTTTTTGCTTATGGGTATAAGAGAAATCAACTAAGAGGCAAGAAAAATCTTAAATAGCCACAGCCATTGAGTCCCCCCCCCCCACCTACCCTTGATTTCTCTTTCCGAAGCAGTATGTATAATGGTTTATTACAGAACAGACCAAACTTATCTTTCTGTACAAAATGATACTTATGTTTTTATGGAACCCTGTGGTGTTCAAAGCCACTTTGTGAGAGTTAGGTAAAGTTCTTGAGTATGTTCTGTCCTTAAAGTGGCCTTGGGCTACATCAACCCAGACCAATGCCTGGCCTCATTTTACTTCACATTCTGCAAAGGAAGGACATATTCAATTGTTTCTTCTTCCACTACCTCCGGATCCTTGATCTCAGTCATGCTTTCTACCTGTGCAACTTCCATCTAGCCTGCTGTGATTTTAGCAGTTTTTCTACTTGTTATATCTTCAGAAAGGATGGAGAACAGCTGGCTTCCTCTCTGCATTTAATAATCCCTGTGAGACTTAAATTCTACTATTCATTTCCTTACCTTTAGTGGGAGGAATTTTTTGCTGGACGTTTTGGAAGGCTTACCGGATGCAGCATTTAATAAAATATCCATAAGCTGGAATAAAGCCACCAGATAGGAGGTGACCTCTCTTGGACTTAAAGCATGATAAGGATCATAAAATTCTAAGGCAGAACCCATCTGGAAGGGTGAATGCTGGTGGGACAGCCACTTCTCATTATTTTTTAACAAAGTAGTATTTTATTCCAATAAACATGGCTAGGGCCGCTAGATATAAGCATTATTTACATTTGTTGTCAAATAATTAACTTAAACTCAAAGGGAAGTAGATTAAATATGAATGAAATTAGTGAGGAGAACAAAAAATGTAGGAGGCATCATAATTTGTATTTATGTCCTTGTAACTTCTAAATTCAATGATCTCATGATTTATTGTGTCTACCATATCCTAGGCACTATTCTAAACACCAGGGCCACAGTGATGACAAGAAAGAAGTCTTCATAATTATCATCTTCTTAAAGCCAATGTCAAATTCTCTCAAATAAATCTCATTAGTCACAATGCCTACTCCTTAAGAGCTTTCAGACCAAGATAGAAACACCGATATAAATCCATTCAAAGAAGGCAGAAAATTGCAGGTTTGAGGCCAGCCTCAATATAATATTTTAGACTAAAAATAATAAATGATAAAAAGGGCTGGGAGGTAGAATGCCCCTGGGTTCAAACAAACAAACAAACAAATAAACAAATAAAAAAGAAAATAGAAAAAAAATGTAAGAGAACGGCAGGCAGCATAATCATTGGATAGGGTTGGAATGGAAGTACTCAAGGCAACTCCAAGTGCTAAGGTCCTGAAGTCTTGGTGTATTTAAAGAAAAACAAGGAGGATGATATGCAAGGAACACTCCCAGGGATGGAAATGGTGGGAGATAAGGTCAAGGAGAGCCAGAGGCCAGGAGGTGGAGGGTCTTGCAGACCGAGGTACAAATTTTGGAGGCCACACATGGGAAGAGGCCTGGAGTGTTTTAGAGTCTCCGTGAAGGCAGGGATTCGGAGAAAGAGCACAAACTTTGAAGTCAGTGCCAAGATCTGCCACTTACTGTGAATTGGGCAAGTTAAATAATCTCTCTGAGCTTCGACTTCTTCATCAGTAAATTTGGAACAATAAACTTCAGAGAGTTGTTCTGACCATTAAAAGATAAAAATTGGAGAGTGGTTTAGAGCACAGCAGATTCTAAATAAATGCAGTTGTTATCACTCTGCTGTTAAGGCAGAGAGTGTGTAGATACATTCAGAGTGCAGAAGACATTATTCCTCTTGTGTTTTGGCTGTGGAAACTGCATAGCTAAGGATTAGCAGCAAGTAATCACTAATAAGTGGTTAAATCAAGATTCAAATCC
The DNA here is from genome assembly GCA_004027655.1 of Graphiurus murinus. Lineage (NCBI taxonomy): Eukaryota > Metazoa > Chordata > Mammalia > Rodentia > Gliridae > Graphiurus > Graphiurus murinus. Next base: position 4,934 of record PVLC010013999.1, on the reverse strand, counting down.
AGGCTTGTCTGACTTCTGAACCCTTCCTTTTTTCTCTGCCTTCTTTGATAATTCTAAGACTGAAGTTCTCAGGGGTGAGTACACCTAACCTCTGAAAGTAATTTGAAGGTGGACCAGTCAGAATGGAAACAAAAAATAAAATTTAAATCTTGCACTGGTATTGGACTTATTCAGTAGTCCTAAGCCAGTGTCAGGGGAGGAAATGTCAGGGTGGAAGGGGAGACATAGAGTCTGATGGTATACTATTTTTATTTTTAAATAATTTTTAACTTTTATTGGTGCTTTATAATTGATCCCTTTCCTCAGTTCTACTGGTTTCCCTTCTACTTTTATCAGGTACTCTCCCTCTCATCTCTCATCTTCCACATATAGGAGAAAACACATGACTCTTTTTTTTTTTTTTTTTTGCGTTACTGGGGATGGAACCCAGGGGCATTCTACCTTGGAGCTATACCCCCCTCCCTATTTTTTGTTCTTTATTTGGAAACAGTGTCTCACTAAGTTGTAGAGGGCCTCACTAAGTAGCTGAGGCTGACCATGAACCGATATCCTTTGGTCTCAGCCTCCCAAGTACTGGGATTATAAGCATGGGTCACCACACCCGGCTCAACACATGCTTTCCAGATCCATCCATTTTCCTCAAAATGATATAATTTTTTTCTTCTTTATGGATGAAGAAAACCCCTTTGTGTGTGTATGTGTGTGAGCATGCACATGTGGGACAACAAGGCTGCAGAAGGATAAGTGGGGCATGGCAGATGCTTTTGGGTCATTGGTATAAAACTTGGCATACAAAGGTCTTTGGCAAAGCAGCATTAGATATCACCTAGGGAGAACCGTTTGTAAGGTCGTGTGAGGACCAGGGCTTTGGGTGTATCACCTGAGGTCCTTTTCCAAAAAATCAACATTCTCGAGCTATCTTAAGTAGACTTGCCTATATCCCTCCTTCAGATTAGGCCATTTTGAACAGGAGAGAAAAGGAAAGCATAAAAAGGATGGATAGAAAATTAATGATTTAGGCTCATTTTCAGAGAGAAATGGGGGAGATTAACTGAAGCAACCTAACACCTTAGTTTTCTATTTTTTTAAAAAATATCTGCTTGAGGGCTTGAGTTTTTATTTTAACCATAGCACGTTTCACAGGCCTCTCACAGCTGATGTAGTAGCAGGGAATAACTTAGCAGCCTTAGAACAAAATTATGCAGTGTGGTGGGGGCAGTTTCTATTTCCTTGTTTTCAGTTCCAGAAGAATCAAACCTTCTGTGTAGGCTGCCTGACATAGGCCACGGCCCTGTCGGTGGCTCCTTAATTAACAAAGAGGTTTTTATTTATCCAGTGCAAAGCTTTTCTTGCTTCCTTTCCCTATCCGCTAAACCAGCCATGCAAATCAGCACGTACTGAGACCTCAAAGAAATCCAACAGTGGACTTGAAAGAATCCATGCAGCCAGCTGAAGGGGAGTTTAATAAGCTTGGTCTCTCCTTTTCTTCTGTTTGGATTCAGTTTTTACAAGACTCTCTATGTGTTTGCTACAGCAAAATGCTGGGGTTCTAGAAGGCCAAAGATATAGAAGGCAGGCAGGGAGCTGGAGATGGTAAGGGGTGCATTGGGAAGGTAACGGGAAGTGTGTCTTGGACCACAGCCAAAGGATTAGACAATTCAGAAACTCCTGAAGCTTCATGCTCCTGGAGACAACTTGGCACAGTCTCAGTCTGAAATACAGGCCTAGGTTTTTAGTCTCTAGGGCTTTAAACTGCACAAGTTTCCTTCCCCTAGATGCCTCAGGCTAGCTTTAATCTGTCTTTCAGAGAGCCATAGGCTGGTCACCAGGAGTTGGACTTTCACCTGCAGGCTGTAGTCTCTCTGAACAGTGATGAAGGCCTCTGGGTTTGTCAAGCTGATGAGAGTCACCCCACTCCTGGCAGACAGCAGTGAAACTGGCAGGAGAAGTCAGGTTGTGGCTGGCTGTCTCCATACATTCCAGAGAATGAAGAAGGGCTATGCTTTCCAGAGAGATAGTGAGATGAGAGGGGTGCCAGGTTTTCTGTGGTCTTTAATTCTCAGCTAATTTGCTGGGGAGGGAAGCAGCCACAGGACTGAGATTGCATCAGTAATGCCCACTGAAAACCATTCTCCATCTGAACAAAGAAGAAAAGATGAGCAATCAGCAAAGGAGAAAATAGTCCCCAGGGTCCTGGGCCTCTGTGTTGAGAATGTGTCTAAAAGCTTCCCTTTGCACCCCCAGTATTAAAGTGTAGAGGGAGGGAGCCTAGAGCTTCCTGGCAGTCAGCATGGAGAGATAGCAGAATACCCCTCCTTTGAGTCCTCTGCAGGGGTGGGGACATTCAGTGTTCACTGGTCAGTCACATGCTCCTTTTGCATTTTGATAGAAGTCATAAAATTGGTTCTGCCCAATAGCGAAGAGACACTGTGTTACATCCATCTATTTTTCCCTATGAAGAAACCATGAAAGGCTCAATCTGAGATGGAGAGACAGCTGGATTCGGAGTTGCTAGTTGGACGAGACTCCTACCAACTCACCTTGGATTTTGAGTGAGTGAGAATTGAGCTTTATTGTGCCATAACACTGAGATTAGGAGCTTGCCAATGCCAATCACTAGCAATAATTATCATAACTAATAGGATGGTGTTGAGCCGCTTGATTCTAGAGAAAGCCTTCCAGCATGCAAACCCTTTTAGAATAGGCAGATGGAGGCCTGCTTCTGTCTAGTCATGCAAAGTCTCCACAGTGTTTGGTGAGGTATTTTCCTATGGGAGCCCTGGGTATTAACCAATTCTAAAAGGACACCCATGGATTGTTGAACTCTTTGCAGCTTGATAATGAGAACGCATTCCCTGTATATCCAGAGGTCTGTTACCAATGCTAGTCTATCAAGATTCTGGCTGTCCCAGCCACAAAAATAGATCTGATCGCATTGATCCATTCAACAATTATGTGTTGAGTACTTACAAAGGTCTGTACAGTCTTCTGGGTGCTAGGACATAAAGAAATTTGGCCTGCTTCATGGCTCTATCCCCATCTTTTCGAGATGGCGATTACATAATATGAGAGAAGGTGCTATGCCCAGAAGCTGAGCTAGGTGCTGACACATATCAGTGCTCTCCTCCCAACTTCCTAAGAAACCCCATTAAGTAAGAATTCTTTCTCTGATTTTTCTTACAGATAAGGACACTAATAGCCAGAGAGCCTCCAGGTCACAAGGCTAGAAACTACAGGCCCCTCTCAGCCCCCTGATTCCACAGTCTGTACCATTTTCACTATACATGGGAATTCCAAGATTTCTTCCCAGATTAATCTTTATAAATTTCTGACATATTTTATCCATGGTCAGCTTTGCTCAGTGAGCAGAGACCATTTTCCCTGGTCCTAAGTCTACTGATTAGGATCCACAGGACAGTAGAAGTTATTTCTCAAGAATCATGGATTCAATATTTATTTCTAAGAGACATGGATGTGTACCTTGTAGACAAGATTTGAAAGGAATCTGATCTGTTCTTTTGACATCTTCTGGAACCATAACACTTCTTCTTGGTTTTCCACTCCTCCCCTTCTGGTGGATTTGTTGAGGAGAAGATAGATCATCTCTTTGGATGTTCATTTTATATAGTCTTCTCCATATTGGCTAGTAGGGAGATTTTGGTCTCCATTCTAAGTGCATTTCCTTTGATTTAGACTTTACTAAAACAGGAGAGTAACCATGAATTAATCCATCAAAGGGGTGCTATAAAAATAGGTCTGTGGCCCTGGTGTGAAGTTTTAATAATAGTGATTACTGGATCGGGGATGAGGAGAAAGGTGGAAATTAAAAGAAGTTGTCCAAAGTCAAGGTGCATTCCTCAAGACAGAATTCGAAAGAAAGGAAGAGACACAAGATGCAAGGTAAGGAGTCATCTTGTTGCAGCACCAAAGAAATTGCTAACTCAGTAAAATATTGCCTTTGATGCTTTAGCTCCAGGGACTTTCTCTTTAATGGAGGGTAATTAATTATCATCATCCACTCTTACTTAGTAATAATCTTTTACAAGCACTTGGGCATTCCAGATGCATGCCGTTGTCTAATATCTCGGCTGGAGGGAAGTGGTTCTTGGGTGGATGAAAATTGCATCCCTGGAGAGCTTCTGCCTTGGGGCACATTCTCCCCAAGACTCTGTGACTCACTAGCTGTGTGGATCTTCAGGAGCTAGATGCTGTCAGCTAGCCTGGAATCCTGGGTACACACATGCAGGATGGCCTAAGAAAGTGACAGTGAATACAGCCCAGTTCTTCCTCGGGGCAGACGCACATGAGAATTATAGTTGTCACTGAAGAAAAACCCATGATATACTGATCTCATTTCTCTCTGCTCAACACAAATCGCTTTGGGCAAATCGTTTACCTTCTTAGGTTGCCTCTCTCCTACTAAAGCTGGGAATAAAAGATGCTTTTGCTCTTGACCTTGCTCAGTTGTACATGAAGTGACTGAGGTCATCCAACTGAAAGAAATAGAGCTCTTTAAGGACAGGTGCAAAATAAATATCAGCTATTAAGGTTGACTTCACGATGATTACATGCCTCAAACTAGTGTTGCAGCAACTTGCTCCTCTGCCTGTGGCATTTTCTCTAGCTGTTTTGTGGCTGAGAGACCAGTCTCTTTCATGAAGGTGGATGGTGAGAAGGGGAAGGGGGAGAGAGAAATAACATTTAGAGTATGTCGAACTGGTCAAGTACTTTGGGGAAGGCATTTCAACTGTATTACCTTATTTAATCATCACCACAACTCTTTGAAGTTATATAGCTAATTTTACAGATGGAGAAAGTGAGGCTCAAATAAATTATGTGACATTAACTTAAGAGAAGTGAAGCCCAAACCCAATTCCTTTGGGTGCAGAGGGCTCTGTCCACTTTGCAAGACCCCCTTCTTAGGTAAAAAAAAA
>PVLC010013998.1:17132-40415 GCA_004027655.1 Graphiurus murinus | reverse complement strand
GGTCTTTTTTTTTTTTTTTTTTTTTTGCGGTACTGGGGATTGAACTCAGGGGCATTCTACCTCCGAGCTATACCCCCAGCCCTATTTTTTATTCTTTATTTTGAAACCAAGTCTCACTAAGTTGTGGAGTGCCTCACTAGGTAGCTGAGGCTGGCCGCGAACCCGGATCCTCCGGTCTGGGTCTCAGCCTCCCGAATGCTGGGATTACAAGCGTGCACCACCACGCCCGGCTTGACCCTGAACTTTTGATTCTCCTGCCTCAGCCTCTGGAGTAGCTGGGATTACAGGCATGCACCACTGCACCTAGCCTTATATTGTGGACCTTGAATGACCCCAAAGGTCCGTGTGTTGAAGGTTTGGGAAGTGGTGGAACCTTTAGGAGAGAGGGCCTAGTAGAAGGAAGTTAGGTCACTGGGGACATGCCCTGGAAGGGGGTTTTGGGACCCCAGGCCCTTCGTCTTTCTGCTTCCCGGCTGCCATGAGGTGAACAGGCCTCCCGTGCCACATGCCTCCACCATGACATACTGTGCTGTCACAGGCCAACTGACCATGGAGTAAACCCCCTGAAATTGTGAGCCAAAATGAACCTTTCCCCCTCAGAAGTTGTTTATCTCAGGTATCTCGTCACAGTGACAAGAAACTGACTACCACACAGCCCTCAAAGGGATGCAAGCATACACTATGGGCCTCTTGAGGTGACACAAGATGTGAGAATCAACAGTTATCGTGTTCTTGCCCAAAAAGGAACTGGGTTTAAGCAAGGCTCTCCACTACAGCTGCCTTCTCAGGGCGTGCTCCTCACACTGGCTACATTGAATGCCTGGGAACTTGCAGAAATGCAAATTCTTGGGCCCCACCCCAGCCCCACTGAGTCAGAAACTCCTAGGTGGTGCAGCCTTGCCTCACAAGCCTCTGGGCAACTTGAACACAAGCCCAAATTTGGTGTCTGACAAGAGAACCTTGAAGAGAACTCAAATTCTTCAACTACCTGCAGCAATCTAGATACCGACTCTCTCCCAGGTAAACTTATCCCCAGGGGCATCTGGAGACATTTAAAGTCATTTCTGATTATCACAACTGAGGAGGCTGTGACTGGCTTCTGTGGGTGGATCCAAAGATGCTGTTAAACCTCCTACAATGCACAGCACAGCCCTGTGCAGCGAAAGATGATGTGGCCTGAAACATCAGTGGTGCTGAGGCTGAGAAGCCCTGCCTAAGACCAAACACATCAGGAATGAACAGTTACTTTTGATGGATATGATCATATAACTGTATAATTATAATCTTTAGAATAGTCATCTGTAAATACACATTTTAAAGTATATATAGGGGAAATGATATGTCATCTAAGATATGCCTTAAAATACTCCAGAAACAAAAAAAGAAGGGGGAGGGCAGAGCTAATGAAACAAGATTGGCTAAATGTTAGCTGCTTGAACTGAATGATGGCTACATGGCAGCCCATTCTATTTATTTTTCTTCTTAAAAATTTATGTTTGCAGCCGGGCGTGGTGGCGCATGCTTGTAATCCCAGCATTCGGGAGGCTGAGACCGGAGGATCCAGGTTCACGGCCAGCCTCAGCTACCTAGTGAGGCACTCCGAAACTTAGTGAGACTTGGTTTCAAAATAAAGAATAAAAAATAGGGCTGGGGGTATAGCTCGGAGGTAGAATGCCCCTGAGTATAATCCCCAGTACCGCAAAAAAACAAAACAAAAAAAATTATGTTTGCTAGATATGGTAGTGCAGCTACTCAGGAGGCTGAGACAAGAGGACTTCAAATTTAGAGGGCAGCCTGAGCAACTTAATGAGATCCTGTTTAGAGGGGAAAAGAAAAAAAAAAAAAAAAAAAAAAGGGAGGTCACTGTGTTGAACTGAGCTCCTACATGAGGTCCTAGTAGACAAGACCTAACCAAAATGAAGACACTCATGCCAAGTGCCACATAATTGCATGGAACCATTAAGGGAACAGCTAGATGCCAAAATAGACTATTTTTTTCCTGAAAACAGGAGATCTGAGTCTATTTTGTAGAAGGAAGACTGTCCTAATTCACAAATCACAAGTAAAAGCCAATAAGATCTAAAACTAAGCTGTCATTTTGTCTTCTGATATCCCCAAAGGAGTCAGTGTGTAGCAGTCCTCGGAGAGCCTACCTTGGCGATGATGACCTCCTTGCGCAGGATCTTCATGGCATAGTAGCGGCCGGTGGCCTTCTCTCGCACCAGGATGACTTTGCCAAACGTGCCTTTGCCGAGGAGTTTGAGATAGTCAAAGTCATTCATGGTCTGCAGGATGAGGAGAGGGCAGGGCAGTCAGTGCCTGGCACTTGGCCTGTGGCAGGAAATTTTAACAAAAAAGAAAACCAAAAGGCACTACTGCCCAAGGACCTAGGCAGGGACAGAAAAGGAACTCTGTCCTGCCGCCCTGTGGACCCAGACACTCCCAGTCACAGGCTTCCAGAGGCAGTGCTTGGAACTCAGAATGGGGAAAGCCCGCTCTTCACCACCTTCCAGGATGAAGCCACAGCAGCTCTACCAGGGAGGCCCCCCAACCCATTGGCACAGAGCAACCCCAAGAATATCCACAACTTGAAGCCACCCCTTCCTACAGGGCAGCAGTGAAGTCTCTCTGCTGGACCTCTGCACATCTCTTCAGAAACAAAGGGAGGCAGCCCCACCTCCTGGTGACCCTCCCTATCACGTACCACTTTGGCCCGTGCCTTGCTGACCGCCACTTCCATCTCCTCGGCTGCGGAAGAGTCACTGGGGGAGCCGCACTTATAGTCCACGGTGTCCTCGCCTGGGCCCCGCTGCTTGAGGCTATTGGCAACCATCTGGATGGCCCGCATCCATTCTTCCCTGTGGGGGACACACACGAGTCCTGGGCCTGGGGGCCAGGAGAGCTGAGGGTCCATGCCCAGCTCAGCCACAGTCATACTCTGTCCAATGCACGAGTAATGGCTGATAGCAATGACAAAACTCCTTTGGGCACTTTGGCAGAATCTGTCTGAGCCAGGAAGAACCAATGGGACCTGACTAAACTTCAAAGATCTCTGACTGCAGCACATGGGAGAGGACAGGAGTGAAATAAGAGGGATGTCTATCCCAGGAGTGGCCTGGCTCAAGGGAGCCCTGAAGCCAGGCAGCATTGAAATGAGCAAAGAAGGGAGACACTTTTGTTCACTGCCGCAGCTACCCTGAACTTTGAACGAGGGAGGATCAGTGTGCGTATGAATTCTTGCAGAATAAATGACCAGCTTAAGTTACAAGTCACTGGTGTTCTGTAAAGGAAAACCAAGAGTAACAGGAAGCATTCAAGAGCAAAGCAGGTGAAGCCCTCATGAGGCCATAGGTGCCAGCAGGCCTCCCATGAGGGGACAAGTCTACTGGGGCAGGGCCTGGGGGCTGTGGCAGGCCAGGGATGTGGAAGAGAAGGTGGTAGACAGGAAGTGGATCCCAGCACATGGGAGCCTGGTTAGAGAATAATAAACTAGCTCTGTAACTTTATTGGAAGTTGTTGGGGAAAAATTTTCTGTTCTTTTCTAATGACCACAGACTGAAAAAAAAAAAAAAATTAGGCTAAACAACACTAAATTGTCCACATTCCCCTCATGGAAATTTTAGGTGGTTCAACCCAATGCATTTTGAGCCCCTGTGAATTGTGTGTGTGTCTAGAAAATAGTCACCTGACCAATGGAAAACAGAAGGTGCTCACTAAGAATGTGATAATTCAGAGAGAGGTTAAGCAGGCAACCTCCCAAATACCAGAGACTGACATGAGCTGCAGCAATGCCACTAGCCCTGACAGAAGCCGAGGACTTGGCACAAGCGTGTCCTCCAGAACCTCCCAGCATCAAGTGCTGCCACTCCTGGTTGCTATGGCACGGAGGCCCCACCTGAGTCCCTAGGTGCACAAGTGGTGGGACTGGGCTGTCGGGCGTGAGCCTGGCCTACCCTGCTGGGCTGCTCTAGTCCTCATCTCCATTTCCTCAGGTGTCAAGCAGGACTACTTCTATCCCCATCATCCAATGATACATTTTCCATGTTTTGACACTTTTGGAACATAGACAGATCTTATGGTAGCAGCCTGTCTTCACTTAATTGGGCACTGCTATTTTTTGGTGTTCTATAAAATAATGGTGGGTCTTCCAGATGGTGGCACCGCTGACTCAATGGAGCACAGCAGCTGTGCTTTACACAGGACTGTAATGAAGCAGAGAATGCACAGGAAGCGTCCACACAATGAGATATTCTACACTGAGAAGAACAAGGCAGGTTTGTATGCAGACTTGGAAAAATCTGAGACATGATATATGAAAAAAGAAAGGTGCAGAACACTATAGAGTTCTGTGCTACTGGAGTTAGAAAATAAAGCCTTCCTGCACACATGTGTTTGCATAAGCACAAACTACCCCCCAGGCAGAAGAGCTGGGAGCTGGAAGGGAGAGGTCTCTAATAAACACTCAAGAGAACTCACTCTTACTAACTACCCTCTCTACTTGTATTACAAAGGAGGAAACTGAGGCACAGATAAAAAAAAAAAAAGAGAGAGAGCACAAAAAACAGCTGTTTCTCCATGCCTGGTAGATGGAAAATGGGTCTGTGGTCCTCCCTGGGGTCAGTGGGTAGGGCAGTTCTTGCTCAGCTCTTTGACTTGCTGAACCAAGCAGAAACTAAGCTCAGAGTCCTCCCTGACGCACAGAAGGCTCTGCCATCTCAAACTGGCCTCATTCCCACAAGATTATCCTTTTTAAGGCAGATGTGTGAACATCATTATTCCTCCTCTTCCTCCCCCCCCCCCTGGTACTGAGGATTAAACCTAGGGGTTTTCTACCTCTAATAAGCTACACATCCAGCCCTATTTTATTTTTTATATTGAAATGGGGTTTCACTACTGAGGTTGGCTTCAAATGTGTGATCTTCCTGTCTCAGCCTCCCAAGTACTGGAATTACAGGCGTGTACCACCACACCTGGCTTCATATTCTATGTAAGACAGATACATAACAGCATTCGGGAGGCTGAGACCGGAGGATCCGGGTTCGCGGCCAGCCTCAGCTACCTAGTGAGGCACTCCGCAACTTAGTGAGACTCGGTTTCAAAATAAAGAATAAAAAATAGGGCTGGGGGTGTAGCTTGGAGGTAGAATGCCCCTGAGTTCAATCCCCAGTACCAAAAAAAAAAAAAAAAAAACCAAAAAAAACAAAACATTAAGTGTTGGCATGCTGCCCCTCCCCACCCAAGCAGAGTCTGGGATCCCTATAACCCAAACATGTTAGCCCCATGAGGGCAAGGATTTCCATATGCTTTGAATGTGGTGTGCCCCCAGTAACTGTGCAGGTGCAAAGTAGGAATTCAGGTAATGAATGAGCCAGGCAGCTTAAGTTTGAGTGGCCTCAGGGCTTATGCACAGCAAGGCCAGTGCACACCCAGCCAGCCATGCTGTCCTCTTCTCTCTCTGACCCAACATTTCTCCACTGGCTTTAACCCACAATCTCTTTGCAACAAGCCACACCCTAACACCCAATCCCTACATTAACATTCCTGTTTTCCAAAAAGGGGGAGTGTAGGAACACATATGCTCTATGAACCATAGCTAGCCTCTACATTTTAAAAAGCTCTTTTTTTTCCCCCAGGTACTGAGAATTGAATTCAGGGGTACTCTACCACTAAGATTTTTATTTTTATTCCCAGCACTTTTTTTCTTTTTTGGTGGTACTGGGAATTGAACCTAGGGGCATCCTACCTCTGAGCTATATCCCCAGCACTTTAAAATTTTTATTTTGAAACAGGGTCTCGCTAGGTTGATGAGAGTCCAACTACTTGCTAAGACTGTCCTTGAACCTGTGATCCTCTTGTCTCAGCCTCCCAAGTACTGAGATTACAGGTGTGTGCCACCATATTTTTTATTTTGGGGAGGCGGCTCACTAGGTTTCTGAGGCTGGCCTCAAACTTGCAATCCTTCTGTCTCAGCCTTCCAAGTAGCTGGGATTACAGGCATGTACCACTATGCTTAGTTTAAAATGCTGACTTTGAGTGTAAGATGGTGGATTGAAAAAAAGAAAATCACAGATCTCCTAGAAGATATCTAATATATTAAAAAGAAAATATGCCGGGTGTGGTGACGCACGCTTCTAATACCAGCATTTGGGAGGCTGAGACCGGAGGATCCTAGTTCGCAGCCAACCTCAGCTACCTAGTGAGGCATTCCGCAACTTAGTGAGACCCTGTTTCAAAATAAAGAATTAAAAAAAAAAATAGGAGCCGGCGTGGTGGCCCACACTTGTAATCCCAGCATTCGGGAGGCTGAGACTGGAGGATCCAGGTTTGCGGCCAGCCTCAGCTACCTAGTGAGGCATTCCGCAACTTAGTGAGACTCGGTTTCAAAATAAAGGATAACAAATAGGGCTGGGGGTATAGCTCGGAGGTAGAATGCTCCTGAGTTCAATCCCCAGTACCGCAAAAAAAAAAAAAAAAAAAATAGGGCTGGGGGTATAGCTTGGAGGTAGAATGCCCCTGAGTTCAATCCCCAATACTGGGAAAAAAATAAATACACACACACACACACACACACACACACACACACACACATATCTCATAGACATTTTGAAGGACTGTCATATGAAAAAAGTAGGCTGCAGACCAAGATGCACAGTGTGATATCACTTTTGCTGACAAAGTGAGGGGCAGAGAGAGCACAGCAGTCCAGATGTTGCTCTGAGGGGTATCTCCAGGCAGGGACCAGCAGCCATGCTCTGCTCTGGGCTGTGACAAGCTCATCCCTTGTAGCCTGTTCCCTTCTCTGTAGAATGGGGCTGAGACAGTGTTGGGCTGGCTCATGAAGAGCACCATGCACATGGTCCAGTCCAGAAAGCACAGCCTTAGAAGGTGTGAAGATACTGAGTGGGGCCCTGAGCTGGCTCATCCACAGGGCTGGGGCTCCTTGCCTGACAGAAGCTGAGGAAACCTCCCAGGATGAGGGAGGTGGGTTGGGGGTAACTGGGGCTCTCTTGCTGCCTGACCAGCTGCCAGTCCAGTTCCAACTGGACCAAGGTTGCAAGCTTGCAGCACTCAGAATTCCAGAGGAAAAGCAAGGGCCTCTGTCCAGGACACTCCTCAAGAGTTTGCAACATGGTGTCTGGGGCAGAGGGGAGCTCCCACCCAATGCTGGGGCTTGAGTACTTTTGCCCCCAAAAGAGAAGCCCACACAGAAACCACCCCTCTTCCTGGTCAAGGGACTGACTAGAAAAACACCAACTCCACAGCACAACCTGGTTTGGTTCTCAAGAGCATGGCCTTCTGATGTGCAGCCTGAGGTACAGAAGTGGAGTCACCTGTGGAGGCCACATGGCCTGATGTGTCAGAACCTGGACTCACAGCCAGCCTGCTCCTCCCTGGCCCCCACCGCTGCTGCCTTTCCCTGTGCCAGAGGTCTGAGCGACAGGCGCAAGGGAAGCTCAGGCAAACACCAGCCTTGATCCCTGGACAAGGTCCAGGGGGTGAAGCAAGGGTACTCTCTTGGGAAGGTTGATAGACTGAGGGACGCCGGGACATGGAGCCCAGGAGTGAAGTGAAGGAACGCCTCCCGTTGGAACCTATGATCTGGCCCACCTTCCAGCAAGGGCCTCCCCGACTAAACACCACCATCAATGCCGTGCACCTACAGACATGGCCACCACCATGCTTTGTATGAAGCATCTCCTCTCATCCTCCCAACAACCAGGGAGCAGGTGCTGTTATTCATGTAATTCTACAAAAGGGGAGACTGAGGTACAGGGGGCTGATGTTTGCCTACTTACACAGCCAAAAAGCACAAGCAGAGGCCCAAGAACACTGATCAAGGCATTCCTGCCTTGCCCAGGAGCACTTCTCCCATCGAGGGGTGGGGGGTACTTTCAAGAACCTTCTCACCCCTTACTTGGGCTTCAGGGCCATGGTAAGGACATATAGGGGAGTCCAAACAATACTAGGCAGGCTGACTTGTAAAGCAGGCACTAGGGAATCATACAAGGGAGACATGAGATGCTGGATATAAAGCACTTAGAGAAGCCAGGTGTGGTGGCCCACGCGTGTAATCCCAGTAATTGGGAGGCTGTGACAGGGAATCACAGGTTGGAGGCCAGCCTCAGCAAGTTAGTGAGATCCTGTTTCAAAATAAAAAAATAAAATAGGGCTGGGGTGGCTGGGTGTGGTGGCACACGCTTGTAATCCCAGTACTTGGGAGGCTGAGACAGGAGGATCGCAGGTTCACAGCCAGCCTCAGCTACTTAGTGGGGCCCTTCGCAACTTAGTGAGACCCTGTTTCAAAATAAAGAATGAGCCGGGCGTGGTGCCGCACGCTTGTAATCCCAGCATTCGGGAGGCTGAGACCCGAGGATCCAGGTTCGCGGTCAGCCTCAGCTACCTAGTGAGGCACTCCGCAATTTAGTGAGACTCGGTTTCAAAATAAAGAATAAAAACTAGGGCTGGGGGTATAGCTCGGGGGTAGAATGCCCCTGAGTTCAATCCCCAGTACCGCAAAAAAAAAAAAAAAAAAAAAAAAAAAAAAAAAAAAAAAAAAAAAAATAGGGCTGGGGTTGTGGCTCAGAGTTAGAATGCCCCTGAGTTCAATTCTCAGTACCATACACAAAAATAAATAAATAAGCAGTTGGGTGTGGTGGAGCATGCTTGTAATACCAGTACTTGGGAGGCTGAGACAGGAGGATCATGTGTTCGAAGCCAGCCTCGGCAACTCAGCAAGGCCCTTTGCAACTTGAGACCCTGTTTCCAAATAAATAAAATCAGGCTAGGGGTATAGCTCAGGGTAGAATGTCTCTGGGTTCAATCCTCAGTGCCACACACACATACACACAAAATCAATCAATAAATAAAGCACTCTGCGCAGTGCCTGGCACAAAGGAAGTGCCTCAGAGGATTGTGAGGATTTGCCCTGCCAGCTGGCCAATATTTACTGAGTACCTCCTATGAGGCAGGCATTGTTCTGGGTACTGGGTGCTGGAGAACAAGCCCACTGAAGCTCCTCACCTAATGGGGAAGACAAATGTATAAAAAGATAGTAGTCCCCTATTAACTATGGTTTTGCTTTCCACAGGTTTACTTAACCCATAATCAAGCATAGTCCAAAAAACGTTGAATGGAAAATTCCAGAAATAATTCATAAACTCTAAATGCCCACCCTCTCGAGTATTGCGATAAAATCTCTCATCATCCTGCTTCATCCCACCTGGGACATGAATCATCTCTGTTCAATGTATCCATACTGTATATGCTACCCACCTGTACATCACCTAGCTTTTTCAGTTATCACATCAACTGTAGCAGTATCAAAGTGGCTGTGTTCAAGCAGCCCTTACAGTGTGTGGCCTAACAGGTCACAATGCCTAGGTCATTTACCTCACTTCATCTCACATCATCATAAGAAGGGTGAGTACAATACAATAAAATATTTTGAGGGAGAGAGACCAAATTCATATGCCTTTTTGATAGTATATATTAAAACTGTTCACTTTTATTATTAGTTATTATTACTGTGCCTAATTTATAAATTAAACCTTATCGTAGATATATATAAGAAAAAAACAGAACTGGGCATGGTGGCACAGGCCTGTGATCCCAATACTTGGGAGGCTGAGACAGGAGGATTACAGGTTCAAGGCCAGCCTCAGCAATTTAGCTAGACTCTCAGCAACCTTATGAGACACCCTGTTTCAAAATAAAGAATAAAAAAAAAAAAAAAAATAGGGCGAGGGGTACACAACTCCGAGGCAGAATGCCCCTGGGTTCAATTCTCAGTACCAATTATAACTAATTAATTAGTTACTTAATTGGGCTGGGAATATGGCCTGAAGGTAGAATGCCCCTAGGTTCAATTCCCAAAACCCACAGACAGAAGGACGAGTGGAAGGAAAGAAGGACGGATGGATGGAAGAACACATTATATATAGGGTTGGGGACTATCCACTGTTTCGGGGATTCATTGAGGGAGTTTGGGAACATATCCCCTCAGATATGAGAGGACTACTGTAGCAAGGCAAGGACCAGACAGAAGCCCCTTCTCAGAGGGTGAGTTGGAGGTTGCCAGGATGTCCTCCTCTAACTTCAGGAGTAAGAGCTGACTGTTGATATAATGATGGGCAGAGTGCCTCTCTCCCCATGCATGGCCCTCCTCCGACCCAGAGGAGCATCTGTGGCTGGAGGGCATTCAGGGTCCCTCCCTGCTCATAGACAGCATTGGTTATGAGGATAAAGTTCATATGTGTACAGTCCTTAAAATTAGATCTGGCTCACAGAGAATTAATTTTATTTATTCATCCAATAAACATTTATGTTTATGAGCATTATTTATGTGCTGGGCACAAAGAAATAAATATAAAATGTCACAACTGGTAGATAGGTGCTCTGAAGAAAAATAAGCCTGGGTAAGGGTAAGAGGCATGGAGGTCAAGGTGGGATGCTCTGAGCAGAGACCTCATGAAGTCAATGAAACAGTTGTGATGATATCTGGAGAAGGGGAACCTAGGAAAAGGAGTGGAAGTACTGAGCCCCAGAGGCAGGAGCGTGCTTATCAAGAGACCTACATGGCTGAAGGAGGGCACCAGCAGCAGGAAATGAAACTGGAGAGTGACAGGATCTTGGAGGACATGGCACAAACCCTGGAGTTTATTCCAAGAGGAATTAAAAGCCACTCAGATTTCTGAGAAGAGAAATTACATCAAAAGTATCACACTCACCATTCGCGTGGGCACACACCTATAATCCTAGTACTTGAGAGGTAAAGATAGGAGAATTGCAGGTTTTAGGCCAGCCTGGGCAATTTGAGCAAGATCGTCTCTCAAAATAAAAAATAATAAGGGCTGTCCAGGAGTGCACCCGTAGAGTGCCCCTGGGTTGGATCCCCAGTGCTAAAATAAAAAAAATAAAAAATAAAAAAAAAATAAATAAAAAAAGAAAGAAGAAAAGATCACACTAATCCAATATATTGTATTAAGCATTCCTACCAAATAAGGAGTCTGTAAACTTTTTCTGTGTAGATCAGAGAGTACATTTTCAGCTCTGCAAGCCATACAGTCTCTTGTCACAGCTATTAAATTCTACCTAGTCAAGCATGGTAGCAGACACCTGTAATCCCAGTTCTTGGGAAGCTGAGACAAGAAGGACCACAGGTTTGAGGCCAGTGTCAGCAACTTAGCAAAACAGTTTCTTTTTTTTTTTTTTTTTGCGGTACTGGGGATTAAACTCAGGGGCATTCTACCTCCAAGCTATACCCCTAGCCCTATTGTTTTTATTCTTTATTTTGAAACTGGGTCTCACTAAGTTGTGGAATGCCTCACTAGGTAGCTGAGGCTGGCCGCGAACCCGGATCTTCCGGTCTTAGCCTCCCGAATGCTGGGATTACAAGGTGCGCCACCACGCCTGGCTAGCAAAATGGTTTCAAAATAAAAGAATAAACAAGGTTGGGAATATAGCTCAGAGGTAGAATGCTCCTGGGTTCAATCCCCAGTACCAAAACAAACCACAGTAACAACAAAAAAGCCCACCTATGCCATGGCAGGGCTAAGCAACCACTGACAAGTCACACACAAACAGACAGGGTCATGTTCCAATAAAAATTTACTTACCAAAACAGGAGGCAGGGCTATAAGTTTGCCTATATTGCTACAGACCTAATTTCTGGTTTACAGGAAATAACTGCAAGGAGGAACAAAGTGAACACCACCAAAGGCAGTAAGATGACACACATGTAGAACGTGAGACATCCTACAAGAACCAGCCTGGACTGTCAAGAACATCAATGTCTTGACGGTAGAAAGACACAAAAGAGTTGAACTAGATTAAAAGACACTGGGTACCTTAAATGAACCCAAGTTTTAAAAACACTCTTTAATATAACTCGGGAAATTCAAATATGACATGGCAAAGGAGAGGATATGAGAAAATATATATTATAGGTTGAGTTTCCCTGTCCAAAATGCTTGGGAACAGAAGTGTTTCTAATCTTAGATTTCTTTGGATTTTGGAATTTCTGCATAGACTTAACCATATGGTTGAGCATCTCTAACCTAAAAACCTAAAATACACCAAAATCTGAAACTTTTTGAGCATCACATTAGTATTTAAAAATTTTTGGAGGCTGAGACAGGAGGATTGCAGGGTCACGGCAAGCCTCAGCAATTGTGAGACCCTGTTTCAAAATAATGAATAAAAAACAGGGCTGGGAGTGGAGCTCAGAGGTAGAATGCTCCTGGGTTCAATACCCAGTTTAAAAAAAAAAAAAAAATTGGATTTTGGAATATTTTAGATTTCAGAATTCCAGACCAGGGATGCAAAAGTTGTGTAATTATCTCAAGTGTGATGATAATATCATGACTCTGTAGGAGAAAGTCTTTATTCACAGCAAAGTGTCATGAAGTATGAACAGAGGTTCAAGAGTTGGCACAAAACAACAACAACAACAAAATATTCAGCATAAACCAGGCAGATGAGGCAAACACAGCAAATGTTAAACTTGTGAATCTAGGTGCAGGCTACCTATAAACTCATGTATTACACTTTTTTTTTTGTAGTACTGGGGATTGAACCCAGGGGTATTTTACCTCTGAGCTACACCACGAGCACTATTTTATTTTTTGGTTTGAAACAAGGTCACTAAATTGCTGAGGGCCTCGCTAAGTTGCTGAGGCTAGCCTTGAACCTGTAATCCTCCCATCTTAGCCTCCCTAGTATTGAGATTACAGGCATGGCCCATGCCTGGCTGTGTTATACTCTTTTTTCAACTTTTCTGCATAAGAGACAAGTTGCCAGTGGGGTGGGGGCACAGCTCCCTAGGGAAGGCAGGAGAGGCAAGCAGCAGAGCTGAATGGAGGGCGCTGCAGCATCTACAGTGTCCAGCCACCAGAATGCCTCCTGTATGCTCTGCCACCCTGACTGTCCCCAGGCTCAGGACAGCCAGCGACCTCAAGCCTACGTGGGGTGGGGCAGTGAGGAAAGTATCAGTCAGCCATAAGCAGAGCAGAGGGGGCCTCCCACTTGCTGGGTTTCTGGCTCACACCCCCTCCAAGGCTAAGGCCAGAAATCTGGAGTTTGGTCTTTCTTGGGCTCAACCCAGTTTTCTCTCCAGCAGCAGCAGATGGTAAGAAAAGTAAGAAGGCAGGGGCTCTCTGCCCCCCCCCACCCCTAGTCTTAGTAATGAGTCTCCCCACATTGAAGGGTATGTTATTTTATGAACATGGAATCTACATCATCTCTTTTGCCTGCTAAACCATTCTGCCAGCTCCCCACTGCTCCCTTTCCAGGCTTGCAAACTGTGTGCCAGGTACTGCTGAATCAAGGGCTTCCTGTTTATCACCCCCCTGAATCTCTTAACAACCTTGTGACAAATCCCAATCTATTAAGTGCCTGCCAAACTCTGCAGGGATCCCCATCTGAGGGCCAAAGCTCTGGCTGGACTCTGAAGCTTCAAGCGCCTCCACTTCCCCTCTCCCGAGACTCCTGCCACTTGATTCTCTGGTGACGCAAAACCCTCTGTGGTCCCTGGGATGCACAAGCTGCTTCCTTCCAGGCCTCTGCATATGCTGGCCAGTCCCTTTTCCTGGACCTATCTCTTTTCTATCCATCCTTTAACAGTCCAACACCCAGGTCTTGTGCATCTATTACTCTAGGTTTACTATCACAGCCACCTATGTTTTCAACTGAGTAATAGCTCAGATGGCCTGAGATAGTAATTCTGTTCCCCTTGGTAGGGCAAGTATATTTTTAACCTTGGGGAGATACGCAACGATAATTACAGTATAGACTGTGGTAATGTCTTGTGATTTTTTTTTTTTTTTTTGCAGGCTCTAGAACTGTTCTGTCCAAAAGGGTAGCCACCAGCCATATATGTGACTACTGAAATTAATTAGAAGTAAACAAAATCAAAATTTTGCACCTTAGCTGCCACATTTCAAATGCTCAATTAGGTACCTATGGCTAGTGGCTCCAGTACTGGATGGTTCAGAAAGAGAACATTCCCATAACAATGGGACGCTCTCTCAGATGGGTGATCAGCTAAAGCCCTACTCCACAGATAAGCAAAAGGAGTGTTTCTCAAAGAGATGTCCAAAAGGACAAAGTGAGAGGAAGCCCTATTTTTTATTCTTTATTTTGAAACCAGGTCTCACTAAGTTGTGGAGTGCCTCACTGGGTAGCTGAGACTGGCCTCAAACCCGGATCCTCTGGTCTCAGCCTCCCAAATGCTGGGATTACAAGCATGCGCCACCACGCCCAGCTCATATCCAAATTTTTGAAAACACAAGGCTATGGGGACATTCTTAGATATCATCTAATAGAAACATCTCTCAAAATTGCAGGCTGGGTGTGTGGTGGTGCACCAAGGTTTCCATGTGCTCTTTGAGACACAGAACAACAATGGTTACAGGGGAAAGGAGGTTGGACAGATAGGCAGAGGTGATAGGGAAGTTTTACTACATACCTCAGCATACAGTTAGGACCTTTTTTTTTTTTTAAACTGGGGATTGAACCCAGGGGTATTCTACCTCTGAGCTACACCCCCAGCCCTATTTTATTTTGTTTGGGTTATTTATTTATTGGTTCTGGAGATTGAATTTAGGGGCATTCTACCTCTAAGCTATACCCTAGCCCTATTTTTTATTCTTTCTTTCTTTCTTTTTTGCGGTACTGGGGATTGAACTCAGGGGCATTCTACCTCTAAACTATAGCCCCAGCCCTACTTTTTATTATTTATTTTGAGACAGAGTCTCACTAAGTTGCGGAGTGCCTCACTAGGTAGCTGAGGCTGGCCACGAACCCAGATCCTAGGCCACGAACCCAGATCCTCCGGTCTCAGCCTCCCAAATCCTGGTTATTTTTTATTTTGAAACAGGGTCTCACTAAGTTGTGGACAGCCTCGCTCAGTAGCTGAGGCTGCTGTGAACATGTGATCCTTCTGTCTTAGCCTCCCAATACTGGGATTACAAGTGTGTGCCACCACACCAGGCTTATTTTTTATTTTGAAACAGAATCTCACTGAGTTGTGGAGGGCTTAAGTTGCTGAGGCTGGCCCTGAACCCGAAATCCTCTGTCTCAACTTTCCAAATACAGAGATTACAAGTATGCGCCACCACACCTGGCTTATTTTTTATTTTGAAACAGGGTCTCACTAAGTTGGAGAGGGCCTTGCTAAGATGCTGAGGCTGGCAGTGAATCCATGATCCTCCTGTCTTAGCCTCCCAAATACTGGAATTATAGGCACGTGCCACTACACCTGTCTCTAAATTGCACTTTTTAAAAACATCTCCCTGTCTCAGTGCTTCAGAATCAACAGAGATGCTCTATGCTCCTGCAACAAGAGACCATGAGGCCAGGCCCAGAGGTCTGTGTCTTTAAGAAACTCTTCCGAGCCGGGCGTGGTGGCGCACGCTTGTAATCCCAGCATTTGGGAGGCTGAGACCGGAGGATCCGGGTTTGCGGCCAGTCTCAGCTACCTAGTGAGGCCCTCTGCAACTTAGTGAGACTCGGTTTCAAAATAAAGAATAAAAAATAGGGCTGGGGGTATAGCTCAAAGGTAGAATGCCCCTGGGTTCAATCCCCAGTACTGAAAAAAAAAAAAAAAAGAAACTCTTCCCAAAACTCTAATATCCCTCAAGTCTGAGGACACAGAGTAAGGTCTTCATACTAAGAACTCCAGCTCTTCTTGGCTCCAGCTAGTGAGATCCCATACCAGAAAGGGCTAAAGACCAGGTACTCTAACACAGAGTCCCTCCCCTTCACACCAGGCATGACTGCTCTCAAAGTGCAGCCACAAGGAGCCCCAGACACACCTCTCATCTGGAGAGTCTACATGGAAGGTCCTCTCGATGACCGTGGTCCACTGCAGGCAGCGTATCACAAAGGTGTTGGGCCTTGGCCTCTCAGTCTTCATCAGCTGGCATTCTGCAGGGGCAGGGGAGGATGAGAGGGCGGTCTTGCCAGTCTGCAGCCCACTTGTCATTGCCCTCACAGGGCTCAGCATGTGTGACAGATGGCCAGACCACCAGACAGTGATGTCAGAGCTAAGATGGGCAAAGCCCGCAGGAGGTGCCCAACCCAGCCTGAGGCAGCAGGAGGACTTTCCTGAGAAAAGGGCATTTCTGACCTGAGCCCCAAAGGCAAAGGGAACTGAGTTAGTCAGAGGGGACATTGTGTACAAAAGCCCAGTGGTAAGAGGAACCCTACATATACTACTGAATGTGAGGAGGAGAGAAGTGAGAGCCCAGCCTAGAGAGATGGCTGGGGCCAGCCAGGCAGGGCTGTGAAAGCCATGGCAAGGAACCTGCAGGTTGTGACAGATCCTTCTAGATACCATGAAGGGTGAGCCTGGAGGCCAGAAGCCAAGGAAGAGGCTAGGTCAGGACCCTGCTGGAGAGGATGGGCTACAGCAGAGTACAGCCTGGGCACGGAGGAAAACTCAGTGGGGACGGGAAGAGGCATCCAGGACCAGGTCTCTTGCCTGGTGTCTAGAGTGGCACAGAGCCATCCTAAGATGGAGACAGTGAGAAGGACAAGGAGGAAGGAGGAAAGGAGAGGAGGGACTAGAAGGTCAGTTTGGGATATGGTGGGTAAGAGGGACCTAAAGACACCCAGGGAGCATCCAAGAAGCTGCTGGAGACAGGCTGGGCATCCCAGGGGAAAGCTGGGGCCATTAGCACTTGGGCAGAACAGCTAGAAAAAGGCTTTCTTTTTTTTTTTTTTTTTTCCCAGTACTGGGGATTGAACTCAGAGACATTCTACCTCCGACCTATACCCCCAGCCCTATTTTTTTTTTTTTTTTATTCTTTATTTTGAAACAGGGTCTCACTAAGTTGCGGAGTGCCTCACTAGGTAGCTGAGGCTGGCCGCGAACCCGGATTCTCCGGTCTCAGCCTCCCAAATGCTGGGATTACAAGCGTGCACCACCATGCCTGGCTGGAAAAGGCTTTCTATAGAACAGCATGGGGACTGGATTCCAGAGACCCTGGAGCGTGGCTTGGAGAGAGAGTTGTAGCAGAGACCTGGGGAGAGGACGGGGGTCTGGGTGAGGTGGTGGCAGTAAAGATGGGGCTGCCTATGATACATTCTTAGCAGGTATGACAACAATGACCTAGTATCAACCACATCAGCAGGGAAGGAAGGAGGTCAGGGCAGAGGGCAGGACTGTGTTCTCTTAGGCTCTGCCTCTAGGTCTGAGAAGCTGGTCTGGCTGAAAAACACCACTTTGGGTACCACAGAGGACATAAGGTTAGCCCTGTGATTATCTGAGTGGAAAGCAATGACCCCTCTAGGTTTGAAGGACAGAGGAAGGAGGCTGTTTCTGGAGCAGGATGTATCACCAGCTAGAACCACAGGACTAGCTACAGCTGGGGCCAGGGCAGGATACAGAAATGCCCTAGCTTTTCCCTTCTCATTCTCCATTTCCCACCAGGACAGCTCTGCAGGGCCCAGCTAACAAACAGGGACAGCAAGGGAAGGTGGGAAACGGTTCAGAGGGCAAATAGGCCCAGTACAGGCCTCCAGCTTAAATGACCCAGTCCCACGTGCCCCCAAGACCCACCAGTCATTCTCTGAATTCTGGCCTGCCCACCCTGAGACACACCTGCTACGGAGAAGTTGTTTAAGGGGGGTAAAGTCTGGTCGGGGGCCTCAGGCCTTTCCTTATACCCAATGAAGGAGCCATCACTCTTCAGAAGGAAGTACCGGGGCCTCCACGTCTTGATGTATTCACCTGAAATGAGACAGGGGGAAAGGAAGGTCAGGGCAAGCTCAGCAGCATCCCAGATGGACAGATAGGCAGCCAGTGTGATGGCAACTCACAAGAGACACCAAAGCAGGAGGTTGGACCAGAGTGCCTCTCCCAGGGGAGCCCTTGAGGTGACCCCTGCTGATGCAAGCAGGGCATTGGGCTGGGCTTGAGTGATCCACAGGCATGACTGTGCCTGGCAGGAAGGTACCCATAGCAGCGTCTCAGGGCACCAGCTGCAGCCGGCAGCAAGTCATCCTTGCCAGGTGGCCCCACCCTAGGGAGGCCCAGGCTGCCAAAAACACATGCCCTATGTCCCTGTTAAGACCAAATCCCATGGGCTGGTATTCACCAATACAGCAGTGTAGGTAGATCAAGTGTCAAAACTCTGTGCAAGTGGGCCATAGCTGCTGCCTCGAGCACCCCTCAGCCCTTTCTCTTGTTATGGAGGCCAGGATCTAGGGAGGAGGATGGCGAAGAACCAGGTGCCTGCAGTCACATGTGTGCCTGTCTTCCCTCTCTCCCTCCCTCCCCTTACCCCCTCTAAGGACCTGCTCCTTAAAGGGCTAATGATTAAAATGAGCTGGCGAAACATACATCCACACAAAAACTGAAAACTGTTGTATTTGTATATAACACATGGCCACAGCAGCATTATTCATAACAGCCCAAAAGTGGAAATAACCCAAATGTCTATCAACTACTGATAGATCCAAACGGAATGTGATGGATCCAAACGGAATGTTATTTGGTCATAAAGAGAAAGAAGTATTGATACAGGCTACAATGTGGATGAATCATAACTTACGCTAAGTGAAAAAGTCAACTACAAAGAACCATAAACTACAGACCATGTCTGACTTACAATGGTTCAACTTTATGATAGTGTGAAAGCAAGATGCAGTCAGTGGAAAGTGTACTTCAAATGTGAAATTGTTACCTTCTCCCAAGCTAACAACATGCAGCAGGTTGATGTTCCTATCAGCCATGTTATCATTAGGGTACACAACGAATAATCTACCATTCCTGAATCACTAAGCTATGATGTTCGGTCAGTTAGGTATATTAAATGCACTTTTAACTGCTGATATTTCCACTTATGATAGGTTTATTGGGATGCAACTCCATCGTAACTAGTCTATACATGAGTCCATTTGGTGTAGAGTCTGGGGGAAGATTGGAGGATGACAGCCAATGAGGCAATGTTCTTTTTAGAGTGGTATAAATGTCCAAAAATCTATTGTGGTGCTGGCTGCACAACTATGAATACAGTAAAAGCCACTAAGCTGTCCACTTTAAATGGCTGAATGAAGAATATCTCAATGATGACACAGCAACCACGAAACACTCGGTTTAGAGACCAACACACTGCAGGCATTCAGTAAGTGCTCTTACTCAGCCCACTGTGTAAACCGACTGCTGGGCCCTCGGATCCCACCGCACAGAGAGGCAGGAGGACAGGTACTCGGCAGAGTCCTGCTTGCTATGTGGACCCTCCAGTAAGCCACACTCTGCTAAGACTCTGTTTCCTCTTCTATCAACTGATGATGAAGATGGTGATGTAACTACAGTATACTTTGTGCCAGGCACTCTCCTAAGTACCTTACAGGTTTTAACTTATTAAACCATTTCAAATTATGGTTACTAATTCAAAAACTAGCAAAATTTAAATTCAGCCTATTAAAAGGGTTAATCAGGGGCAGTGGCACATGCCTCTAGTCTCAGCTACTCTAGAGGCTGAGGCAGGAGGCTCACTTAAGCCTAGCAAGACCCCATCTAAAAAAATATATATATGTGTATATGTGTGTGTGTTACACATATATACACAATATGACCAAATAAAATTTATCCCAGGAATGAAAAGATAATTTAATATATGTAAATCAACTTAATACACAATATTAATAGAAGAAAAATGACACAATCATCTTGTTTTTTGTTTTTTTTTTTTTCTTTTTGCGGTACTGGGGATTGAACTCGGGCGTTCTACCTCCGAGCTATACCCCCAGCCCTATTTTTTATTCTTTATTTTGAAACCGAGTCTCACTAAGTTGCAGAGTGCCTCACTAGGTAGCTGAGGCTGGCCACGAACCCGGATCCTCTGGTCTCAGCCTCCCGAATGCTGGGATTATAAGCGTGCGCCACCACGCCCGGCTTGACACAATCATCTTAACTGACACAGAAAAAGCATTTGACAAAATCCAACACCCTTTCAAGATAAAAATATTCAGCAAGCTAGGAACAGAAGGGGACTTCTTCAGTATGATAAAGAGCATCTCTGACAAGCCAACAGCTAACATCACACTCAGTGAAGAAAGTCTGGAAGTTTCCTTCTAAGGTCAGCAACAAGATGAGGATGCTTGTTGTCACCACTGCTGTGTCAAACTGAATTAAAGCAATCAATGAAAAGGAAGAAGTAAGACTACCTTTATTTTGCAGATAACATGATCCTATATGGAGAAAATCTATTATCTACAAAGAAGTTACAAAATATCCAGACATGGTAGCTCACACCTGTAGTCTCAGCTACTCAGAGAGCTGAGACAGGAGCTTGAGCCCAAGAGTTCAAGGCCAGCCTGGGCAACATAATGAGATCCCAGTTAAAAAAAAAAAAAATCCATAAAATAATTATTAGAGCTAATGAATTCAACAAGATCAACATACAAAAATTAGCTATAGCTACATTTGTGTGTGTGTGGGGGGGGGGGTACTAGGGATTGAACCCAGGGGCATTCTACCTCTGAGCTATACCCCCAGCCCTATTTTTTTAATTTTTATTATGAAACAGGGTCTTACTAGATTGATGAAGAGTTTTACTACTTGCTGAGGCTGTTCTTGAACCTGTGATCCTCCTGTCTCAGTCTCCCAAGTACAGGGATTACAAGCATGATCCACCATGCCCACCTCAGCTACATTTCTATACACCAGCAGCAAACAATTAAATAAATTAAGAAAACAATTTCACTTACAATAGTCTCCAAAAGAATAAAACACAGAAAAATTTAGTCAAGTGAAAGACTTTCACACTATAAAACACTGACCAGCTGGGTATGGTGGTACACGCCTGTGATCCCAGTACTTGGGATGCTGAGATAGGAAGATCACAGATTCAAGGCCAATATATGCAATAAAATATGTACCAAAAAGGGCCGGGGAGCCGGGCGTGGTGGCGCACACTTGTAATCTCAGTACTTGGGAAGCTGAGACCAGAGGATCTGGGTTCGAGGCCAGCTACTTAGTGAGACCCTGTTTCAAAAATAAAAAAATAAAGAATAAAAATAGGACCGGAGGTATGGATCAGAGGTAGAATGCCCCTGAGTTTAATCCCCAGTACTGCAAAAAAAAAAAAAAAGGGCTGAGGCTCATAGGATGCCCTAGGGTTCAATCCAAATATTGAAGGAAAAAAAAAAAAAAAAAAGACACCAGTCACAAAAGGCCACATATTGTAAGATTCCATTTATATAAAGTGTTCAGAGTGGCTGCCAGACACTGGGAGGAAGGGAGTTTACAGACTGACTGCTAATGGGTACAAAGTTTTCTTGTGGGGTGATGAAAATGTTTTGGAACTAGAGAGAGGTAACAGTTACACAACATCATGAATGTACTAAAGGCCACTGAGATATACAATTTAAAATGGTTAATTTCATGTTATATAAATTTCACCTCTTTTTTTTTTTTGTTTTGCGGTACTGGGGATTGAACTCAGGGGCATTCTACTCTGAGCTATACCCCCAGCCCTGTTTTTTATTCTTTATTCTGAAACAGGGTCTCACTAAGTTGCGGAGGGCCTCACTAGGTAGCTGAGGGTGGCCGCGAACCTGCGATCCTCCGGTCTCAGCCTCCCAAATGCTGGGATTACAAGTGTGCACCACCACGCCCAGTTACCTCATTTTTTTAAAAAAGAAAAAATTAGAAAAACTCATCTAGGCGCCTACAAGTTGAAAGAGCAGTTAATGCTTGGGAGGAGTATGGGGGCCTCTGGGGACCGTCGTGTTCTATTTCTTTATCTGCACACTGTAATGGTGGGGAGATGTTGATCCAGGTACTTATCTGTGGTGTTTCATACTTTTGTAACAAGAAAAGAAACCTAGACTGAAAGGAAAAGTAGTCTCATGGTCTTATTCCCACTTACATATGAGGAAACGGAGAAACAGAAAGCCTCACTTGTTAAGGTTCACAGTTGTCACTACCTGGGAGAGTGAGTATTGGTGTCCAGAGTCCACTCTTGACCACTAAGCTGCCAGCCTCTGTGCTGGAGGATGGGCCCATGCAGAACCTGGCAAAAGGTGGGCATATGCTAAGGTGGCATATTCTAAGGCTGTGCCACAAACGGGACGCAGGCATGGCATGAGAGACTTCAACTGTTGTGTTCTCAGACCTTACTGAGTGACAGGCAGCACGCAGACCAGGCCTCAGGAGCACTGGCTCAACAGCCAGGGGCCCGGGTCCAAACTCCCTCTTCCACCTCTGTGCTCAACTTCAGGCAATCACTCCTGTTGCTGCCTTGTAAGATGGCAGCTCCCTCACAGGGCATTTATGAAAATCCAACACCAAACTTGCCCTGGGGCAGAGCCCAGGGATTGGCAGAGTGGGCATTTGGTAACCAGCAGGGGCTGGGGGATGAGGCAGAGGTGCCAAGACAGCAGCAGGCAGCAGAGCCCACCTCACCTGGCCCATCTCTGCCAGCCACTGCTTAGATGATGGGCACTGGGGAGGCCTAGGAGTACATGAACACATGTACATATGTGTCTGTGTGTGCTGTGCAAACCCAAGGCAGGTGTGTCCAAGTTGAGCCACCCCAGCAGACAGGGCCAGGCCTGTGGTCCCTGAAGCAGGAATGGAGACAGAGAAGCCGTTAAAGGGGCTGAGACTCACTTAATGCCATCAGCTGAGTCTAAGCCAGAGACAAACTTCCCAGCCTTCAATAGCACCTGAGCCCAGTGAGTCACAGGCCTCAGGAAACTCAAGTAGAGAGACAGGAGCTCAAGACCATGGTACAAACTAGTACATTCCCACCACACACATTTCCAATTATTCATTCAACAATTATTTATTGAGTACCTACTGTATGACAAGCACTTTTTTGTGTGTGTGTGGTACTGGGGATGGAACCCAGGGGCATTCTACTTCCAAGCCCGATTTATTCTTTATTTTGAAACAAGGTCTCACTAGGCTGACGAGGGCCTAAGTAGCTGAGGCTGGCTGCAAACCTGAGTTCCTCCTGTCTCAGCCTCCCAAGTACTGGGATTAAAAGCACGCACCACCATGCCTAGCTGACGAGCTCTTTTCAAGGTGCCAGGGACATCACAGTGAACAAGCCACATGAAAATCCCTGCCCTCAGCCGGGCGTGGTGGCGCACGCTTGTAATCCCAGCATTCGGGAGGCTGAGACCGGAGGATCCGGGTTCGAGGCCAGCCTCAGCTACCTAGTGAGGCACTCCGCAACTTAGTGAGACCCGGTTTCAAAATAAAGAATAAAAAATAGGGCTGGGGGTATAGCTCGGAGGTAGAATGCCCCTGAGTTCAATCCCCAGTAC
>PVLC010013997.1:0-40223 GCA_004027655.1 Graphiurus murinus | reverse complement strand
ACAATATATACACACACATATGC
Source organism: Graphiurus murinus (assembly GCA_004027655.1). Classification (NCBI taxonomy): domain Eukaryota; kingdom Metazoa; phylum Chordata; class Mammalia; order Rodentia; family Gliridae; genus Graphiurus; species Graphiurus murinus. Next base: position 40,200 of record PVLC010013997.1, on the reverse strand, counting down.
ATGTATATACCTTAAAGCATCATGTTGTACACAGTAACTACATACAATTTCATCTACCAATGTAAAACAATTAGTAAATTCTCCTCTCTCTCTCCTATAAATAGCATAATTGATAGACATTAACTATTACTCCGCTGGTTGCTGGAGACAGAGCTGGATTCTAGACCCTGCCTGTGTTCTCAGGGAGCCAATCTTTAGGGAGACAGAGAAGACACATCCTATGTTACTGGATGCATGATGTCATGGGTCAGAAGATAAAACATCAATTTAAAAAACATTGAAAATGAAAAAAGGCTACCAAATAAGCAGTGAAACAATTAGCAAAAGGTACATTTCACACGTGAATGGCTAATACCAGCCAATTTTTGTTTCTGAATTTTATTTATTTATTTATTTGTTTTTTGCTATACTGGGGATTGACCCAGGGGCATTTTACCTCCAAGCTACACCCCCATTTCTATGTTTTATTCTTTATTTCAAAACAGGGTCTCACTAAGTTGTCAAGAGCTTCACTGAGTAGCTGAGGCTGGGCGCGAACCCGGATCCTCTGGACTCAGCCTCCCAAGTACTGGGATTACAAACGTGCATGACCACGCTTGGTTTGAATTTTATTTCTTATATTGGCACACGTGGTCATTTTTCTGTCTTCAGTTGCAGCTCCTAGTGTGTGAGAAATCCTCTTCCACAAATCACTATAACAAAAATAGAGCACAGCTTTATCCAATTCTGAATCTCTTCCTTTCTGACTTCTTCCTTTTCCTATACAGCAGTGCCTTTCAAACATTAATGGAAATATAAAATTGAGATCTCTTTATAGACAAAGATTATGATTCAGGATGTCTGGGTTGGGGCTGAGATTCTGTATTTCTAACAAGAGCCCAGGACATGATGGTGCCACTGGTTTGTGGGTCACACTTTGAAGGAATAAGGCAGTTGTTAATTGCTTTGCAAAAAAATAAAATCCTCAAATAATGAATACATGCTTCAATAAAATCAAATGATACTACACTACTCTGCATAAACTACTTTTTGTTTGTTTCAATAATTATTGTGGTACTCCTGATATCAACAGTAACTATAGGACAGCATCAATTTCAATGTATAATAGTGATGTAAAAATGCATCTGTTAAAAATGATGAAATACAGTATTTAATATATCAAGCACTCAATTGTCCTAGGCACCAAGCGAATGGAAAGAACAGGTTATTAGATAATTATAACATAGACTAAGACCACATCATACCTGCACAGGTACTATGAAAGCATGTAGAAGGGAAATCTAACCCAGTCTTAGACAGTGGGGTTTAAAATAAGGGGTGGATAAAATGCATTCGTCTCAGAAAAATAAATCCACAATAATTATTATCCACATATAACCCCAAGGCTAACAATTTTAGAAATCTTATATCCAGAGTAATATTTTTTTCTCCTTTGTCTTTACTACTTGACCTAAATCAAAGTCTACAGGTGTACTTTCAACAGATGTTCTCACTTGTCCACGGGGGCAAAGCTAACATAATTCAGAATGCTACGTAAAAAATCACCAGGACCCAAGCCGGGCGTGGTGGCGCATGCTTGTAATCCCAGCATTTGGGAGGCTGAGACTGGAGGATCCGGGTTCGCGGCCAGCCTCAGCTACCTAGTGAGGCACTCCGCAACTTAGTGAGACTCGGTTTCAAAATAAAGAATAAAAAATAGGGCTAGGGGTATAGCTCGGAGGTAGAATGCCCCTGAGTTCAACTCCCAGTACTGAAAAAAAAAATCACCAGGACCCAGGAAACTAAGACAAGCTGGGACTTTATTTTGTAAAAATTATATACAGGTCCTAAATTTGTCTTCCTGAAACAAAAGTCTGGCATAACAAAATAAGCACTTGTTGACTATAGTTACTAAAGTTTTTTGTTTTGTCTTCTCTCTCTCTCTCTCTCTCTCTCTCTCTCTCTCTCTCTCTCTCTCTCTCCCTTTCTCTCCTCACTCTCTCTCTTTCTTTCTTTCTTTTTTTCCTTTTTCTCTTCCATCTACATTTTTAGGTGCTAATAAAATCATTGCTTAGTGGCCCCTGGAAACACCCTGAATTCTCCATCCCATTTTTTCAAAGAAAGTGGTTTCCATTTCCTTTTTGAAATCTGCCTCTAAGTTTCAAAATTAAAAACACTGAAGTAGAACTGCATAAAAAACTGGGTAGTTAAAAAAATGGCATTATTAGCTTTGAACCTATGAATTAAAAAAATATAATCACAAAAATTAAGGCAAATCTACTTTCAGAAAAAAATATTCTCTTTTATAGGTTTGCTAATGTGTAGTTATGTGGATATATATGTATGTAAATATACATATATATTACCTTAAGAAGGTGTTACTCAAGACCATCACAATAACATTTCTTTCTTTTTCTTTTTATGTGTGTGTGTGTGTGTGTGTGTGTGTGTGTGTGTGTGTGTGTGATATTAGAGATCTTACACAGGGACATTCTATCTCTGAGCTACATTCCCATCCCTTTTATTTTTTATTTTGAAATAGAGGCTCTTTAGGTTGCTGAGAATTGAGCTAGGATGCTGAAGCTATCCTTGAACCTGCAATCCTCCCATCTCAGCCTTCCAAATACTGTAACTACAGGCATACACCACCATTGCTTAGTGGCCCCTGGAAATACCCTGAATTTGACTCACAATAGCACTTTAAATATTACATTTTAAATTATCTCACACACATTTTAGTAAAAATTGATTATAGTTTTATAAAAATTATCTAAATTCACCTTATCCTCTAATTCAGAGAATGCATAATTATTTTTATCTCTTAAAATGCTATCTTACATTAAAATTATAGTATATGTATTGGCAGTCAAACTACATACAATGTGAATCCTCAGAGGCCAAAAAATGAAAAAAAAATGAGTGCTCCCAATTTATTTTTGTTAAAATAAGAACATTCAAATTTGAACTTAATGTGTACTTTAAAAGAGATCATAGGAATACCTAAGATGTAATTCTTATAGGTTGTCTTAAATGTGCTCATTAAACAAATACCATAACCATATGTTTTCTTAATAAAAGAATAATAATGAATAATGTAGTTACCACTGTCACTTTCTGGTAAGAGGCGTCGGCTACCTGCTTTACTTCTCCAGGTAAGGATTACTCATTTCCTCTGACATCTTCAAATGTTCTTCTCAACCTCAGGTGACATAATCAGTTGCTGTGGCAACTTTTCAAACTGTATAAAAGGACTGCAGATCAAAGGATTCAGTGCCAACTTTATTTTGACATGGCCTAGAGCTGCTATTCTCTGTCTTCCAATGCTGTTTAGAAAGCAGCAGATGTGAGGTTGCCAATCAGCAATCCATTAAAATATATTAGGCAATCATTCATCTCCCTTAATGGTCCAGCTAGAGATACTTGTTCCCTGCTGAGATCAGAAAGTGCCCTCTCTGTAGAAATTGTGAATTATTTTGGATGGCAGAGTTCTTTGATTGTGTTCCCTATCTCTTCTTACATGTTAAATGAGGCAATAAGTATTAAGGAAGTCTAGAAAATAGAAAATAAAGGATGAGAAAAAGCACAACTGGCTATTTAAGCTGACAGTATTCTTCTTTGTGATGTTAAACCTCATGAAAAACGTCAAATTTTAATTCTGAAAATAATCTCAGTATGAGTTTTCCTTCAAATGCACTACTGAATTACCACAACAAAGACATAGTTTTTGAGATGGCTTGCCATTTGTAGCAAAAGGGACTTGAAGGTAGTGGAATGGAATCTCAGTGTAGTTTTATTTGCATTTTCCTAATTGCCAATGATGTTGAACATTTTTTTAACATATTTATTAGACATTTAAATTTCTTCTTTTGAGAAGTGTATATTCAGTTCAATTGCCCATTTTTATTGCGATTTTTTTAAGTATTAAGTTTTTTGAGTTCTTTATATATTCTAGGTATCAGTCCTCTATTAGAGATATAACTGGTTAAGATTTTCTCCCATTCTGTAAGCTCTCTCTTTAGACGCTTGATTGTTTCCCTTCTTTCTTTCTTTTTTTTTTTTACATCAGTAACTGAATTTGAGTTGACAATAGGTTTAAGTTCAAAGCACAAAAATATTAAGAATTATAATGATAGCCTTAGGAGATTAGGAGATTAAAGCCAGTGAAATTATCAGAATCAACTTTTTTTTTCTTGCAGTACTGGGGAGTGAACCTAGGGGCATTCTACCTCCAAGCTACACTCCCAGCACTATTTTTTATTCTTTATTTGGAAACAAAGTCTCACTAAGTTGCTCTGGGCAGGGGGCGGGGAGGGGAGGTTCACTATGTAGCTGAAGTTGGCTGCATACCTGTGATCCTCCTGTCTCAGTCTCCCAAGTACTAGAATTATATGCATGTGCCACCACACCTGGCTAGGATTAAATTTTTAAATCATTAAAATGGGTCATTCTAAAATAGCTGCATTCTTTGACTTTTGCATTTGTCTTTCAGATTTTTTTCTTGGACCAAAGTCATATTTTGGCTTTTTCCATGGATAATATTTGAAATTAACTCTTTGGGTTATTCCTAAGTGTAGATACCCCTCACATTCCATCTTATTTCATGCCAGCATTCACACAGCCCATGTATGTGGCAGGTATTATGCTTGAATAGGGATAGAAAGAGCAAATGAACCTTTCCTCCAGGAGTTCACAATCTACTGGGGTAACAAATCTATAAACAATTTCATCAGTATGGAATTATGGCAATAATTTACAGTGCTCCCAGGGACTTCTTATAGCAGCACTTATCCTAGACTGAACATCACCAACAAAGTTTCCAGGGAGATAGATCACTGGAAGGATAGAAGAAAAACAGAGTTCACAGAAGGGCATCTCCGAGTAGAGGAACAAGCACATGCAAAGCCATCGAGTAGATAGATTAGATTCCTTCAAGAAACTAAGAGTTCATTTTGAAGGGTGGTTGATAGTGACTGACAATTGGAAAGGTGTTGAAAAGTTCAGATGTTGAAATATGAATCTGGAGAATGAAGCTTGTTGAATAGTGTGAAGAATTTTAGACACATATTAGAACATGGTATTAATGGAATAGAACTTTGGCCTAATTGGCACAAGTTCTTTTTTGTGTTTTGTTTTGTTCTGTTTTATTTTGTGCTAGGGATTGAACCCAAAGGCATTCTACCTTTGAGCTATACCCCAGCCCTTTTTATTTTGAAACAGGGTCTCACTAAGTTGCTGAGGGCCTTGCTAAGGTGCTGACTTTGGCCTCAAACTTGTGATCCTCCTGTCTTAGCCTCCCAAGTACTGGGATTACAAACTCGTACCACCACACCTGGCTCTATTTAGCAAAAGTTCTAATAGTCCTAACAAATTATGTCATAAGCAAATATATCTTGTCTGAATTCAATATTTTTAGATCCTACAAAGATTTATACCAAATTATTTTTATATTCCTATGAACACTGAAATAACATCCCAATCCACATGGTTCAGATGAATCTAATGCTTTTCCACTCCCACCCAAAGTAAAAATGCCTACACTACAGTGTTCAGACAACAGTAATGTATGAGAAAGGAGGTAAGTAGGAGTACGCCCAGGGGTTATAGAAGGAACAAAATCAGTATCATTGAAATACTTGAGCTCCTGGGCTCATTGCAGCATTATTCACAATAGCCAAAACATGGAAACAATCTAAGTGTCTGTAGAAGGATGAATGCATCAAAATAAATTTATATGTAATAGAATAGAAGGCTACTATTCTGCTCTTTGGGACAACAGGGAGTAACCCTGAGGCCGCTAAGTGAAAATGGTCAAAGACAAATACTGCATGATCTCATTTACATCTGAAATCTAAAAAAGTTGAACTCCAAAAACAGAGAGTAGAATGATGATTGCCAGGTGCTTCGAGCAAGGGAAGCAGGAAGATATTCAACAACGGGTAAAAATTGCCATTCCAAGATGAATGTGTTCTAGTGATCGCATGTATAGCATGATTAGTTAACAATGCTGTATTATATACTTTATACTTTCTAATAAAGGTTGACATGGTGGGTGCCCCTGTAATTCCAGCTACTTGGGAGGATGAGGCAGGAAGATCACAGTTCCAGGCTAGCCTGTGCAATATAGAGAGACCCTGTGTCTCTTAAAAAGAGACCCTGCCGCTCTAAAAATGGAAAACAAAATTTACCAAAAAAATATATCTTAAATGTTCTCACCACACACAGTTGCATACATTAAAGGTAACTATGTAAGATAATTAGTGTGTTAACTAACTTCATTATGGTATTCGTTTCACAATATACACATTTATTACATTGTCACATTATTCATAAATTTTACTTTTCAATTATACCATAATAAAGCTGGAAAAACAAACAAATTAGCACAAACCTGATATGGGAAAAAAAAAAGGAACTTGTTTAGAAGATTGAAATCAGACATTAAAGGTATTTTGTCTAAAATTTAACTATCTTGGACAGGTAGGTGATCTTTCTCCTCCTCCTCCTCCTCCTCCTCCTCCTCCTCCTTCTCCTGCTTCTTCTCTTGCTTTGAAATAAATTAACATGTTCTTCCCGATTGGCTCTTTAACCTTGTGAGTTGTTTGTTTTCTTTAACTACAAACACTATAAATTTCTCCTCTAGATAATTTTCCTATTAAAGCTGGAAACTTCCAACTCAATCCATCCTTCTGCCCTGGCTGCTGCCTCAGGCTCTCATCATCTTTGTAAATCCCAGAACACAGAGAACAAATGATGTGATGGTAAAAGGCCTGGGTTTCTGAGGCAAACTCCATGAGGGTGATTCTAAGACTTGTACTGCTATTTATGTTTTCTTAGAAAAAAATATTTATTTATATTGAACTGCCCTGTGACTATTTTTCCATATATATATTTATATATATAATACTGACTTTGGGAGACCGACCCAAATATCCAGTGACCTATGGAGTAACCTGTAAGGGAAATGGCTGGAGGAACAGTAAACACATTGCGACTAACTACAAAGGACAGGTCAGAGCATTGCAGCAACCTTGACCCTCGCATCCTTGGGCTACTGGGCCCATGCCAGATTCCCCATCTGAACAATGTTCAGTGTGATAAGAAATAAGAAAAACAAAAATAAAATCCAATCTTTTTTAAGCTAATTTGCTTAAGTTTTTTGTCATGTGCATGCAGCTAAACTTAACTCTTAACCAATAAAATGTATAAACAAAATCAAAATTCATCTCAAAGCCAACTCTCTATAATGTCTCTAATTTATTCTTCAGTTGGTCAGTTATTTCTCCTTCCTTTGAAATATTCTATTACCTATTTTACATTTATATCTAATTTGTAATCGAAACAATACTTATCCCTTGTGGGACTGATAACTAATTTCTGCAGTAGGACTGTGAACTATGTGAGGGCAGGAACCAGGTCCTATTTGCCCATGAGGTCAGTAGTATGTTGTACTAGCACTTAGAGATATTTGTTGACTGACTATTATAAATGCAGGATTTTAGCCGGGCGTGGTGGCGCACGCTTGTAATCCTAGCATTCGGGAGGCTGAGACCAGAGGATCCGGGTTCGCGGCCAGATTCAGCTACCTAGTGAGGCCCTCCGCAACTTAGTGAGACTCTGTTTCAAAATAAAGAATAAAAAATGGGGCTGGGGTGTAGCTCAGAGGTAGAATGCCCCTGAGTTCAATCCCCAGTACCGCAAAAATAAATAAATAAATAAATAAATAAATAAATAAATAAATAAATAAATAAATGAATGTAGGATTTTTTAAAATCAGGACATTATTTTCTTCAATAAAAGATTTTGTGGTCTGGAAAATGAATAGGTAAATTTAACTAATAAATGCGAAGGGCAGGCATCTGAAGGTTTTGATTTAGTAGGCTGTTTTTAACTGTTATGTTTTAAAAAATACATAGGCATTTAGTCATCTGCATCCTAAGTGGAAGGAATGACTGAATCTGCTTTCTTTTTCCAAAAGCAGAACATGATATATAATTTTACCCCTCAGTTTCATCAAATAGATGAGGATAGCTTTTAGTACAGGTAGATTGAATGTCTCCTTCCTGTTTGATAGGTGAGCTCTTGTGTTCTCCAACCATAAGAATTTTTATCAAAGCTCACTTTGAAGATGTATCTGGAGGACATGCATGAGTGTTTTTTATCTCACATTTCATTTTTATGCAACCGGCCTCACAGGGACTTTGTTGTCATGGAGTCTGGAGCCTTATCCAATAGGATGTTAGAATTCTCAATTATTCCAGAATGCTGATGCCATATTTCTTAGAGGCTATGACAGTGTATCCTTTTGTAAACAAGGATGAATTATTTCCCTCTAAGTAACAGTGGTAGATAGAAATAGCATTGTAGAAAGCTGTACGGAAGCTCAAGAAATAACCAGATCCATTCTATTCTCCTGCAGTCTGCCACATCAGATATTAGAGTATTGTAACTTACTCTCCTGGAATTGCCTGGACTTTGTGGGAAAAGAATGTGTTGGGGGAAGAGGTCAGGGGTCATCATCAAAATCACTCAGAAGAGGAAAATTCCTGGGAGATTATGTGTGGGAAACTCTTAATTGGCCAGGCCTGGAAGTGACCCACCTGGCTCACACTGATTGACATGTGTACAGGAGCCTGGGAAATGCTGCCCTGTGTCTCCAGTATCAAATAGAAATGGAAGAATTAACAGTTTCTGTCACATGGACTCTGTTTTCCCATGGAACTAGCATCCATTCATTAATTCAATAAAGGTTTGTAAAGTCTATGCTTTGTTGCTTATAATCCAGTTAGGGGAGAAACATATTAATTACATATTCACAAACAATATGTAATTATAAGCTGAGGTGAGTGCATGAAGGCAAAGCAGAGTGCTAGGAGAGTTTATAACAGGATGTCAGACTGAGAGTGAGGGCTCCAGTGAAGCATCGCCGATGGGGGGACGCTGGAGCTGGCATCTGAAGGACGGATGGTCTCAAATTATCCCATCCTATAATTTTCTATGAAATGGCTTTCTTTCTTTTTTGTAGAATTGTATTTTTTGGTTTGTAATGAACACGTGAAAATGACAACTTAATAAAATAGGTACATATTCACATCTCTCATTCCATGGGTCCCATTGTAGGGTTTTCTAACAGGTAAATAGTATGTATGGGTAACTGGTACCCAGTCTCTTGTTTCAACCAACATCCATAACCAGGATTCTAACAAGTGGCTCTTAAGCTCTTTTGAACTCAAAATGTGGGGTCAGGTTCCTCAAGTAATGAAAGCTACTAGAAAGATTCAGAAAGAACAAGGAAGTGCTGGGGACTCTCAGCAGTAACATTCTATAGAAAAATAGGAAAAGCATTTGGAGCACAATTAAATCTCTACTTCCCCCTTCCCCACAATTCTTCTCTCAAATTTTGTTTCTCTGCTCCTACTCAAGCTACCCACAACCACTTCTCCTTTCCCCTTTTCTCTGCTCAGGGATTCTTTCTTGCCAGTTACATCTTCTGACACGCTCTTTCTGTGTGCCTGTTGGCTGTGGGTTGCTTCAATGCTTATGCCTGCGGATCCTTCTGCTACCACTATTTGAAGGTTTATATTCATTGTCCCCAAAGAGAAGAGGATTGGTAATGTAAGTCATTGTTCTCTGGCTGGCCTGTAGGTGGCTACCTTAGGAGTATAAACAAATCTCTGATTAAGTTGTGTGTAGCAAGAATGAAAAGTATGGCTGTAACTCTCAGTATAAAGTAGGAGGGATCATTTTCATTTTTGGCCAAATGGACCACATTATTTCCTGCATAAAAGTTTTATTTTTTAATCAGGCAAAATGTATATAAAATAATAATAAGATATTGAATAGCACTCAATGAAGCACAGTGACTCCTGATAGAGGGGAAACAAATGAAGTGAACCCCACTGCCAACCCTGTTTGCTGTCTGGAGAATTACCAGGCCACAGCTCAGAAAGGGGTATTCCAGGAAGAACTTGCTGGTTTCTTAGTGGATCTATGGAGCTGAGAATCCGGGAACCCAGAGCAGCTGAGCTTACAAGGAAGAGGACTAAAGAGAGAAGAGTTTCACAGAAAAAAGTTTCCAAAGCCCCAGAGAGGGCTTCCCCTTTGTATTAGACTAAATACTGATCGAAGCATACATGTGAGTTATCTATTTGAGGACAGGAAAGGAATTTTTCAGAAAGATTGGCGGGAACAGTTCCTGAACCTCACACTGATTTGGGGGAAAAAATGTGTTTACACCAACCAAAAAAGTATTCATATTTAATGGGGCAGCAAGTAGAGTACTCTAAAGGAAATTGCCTCAGTAGTAGGTCAAATTTCACCCTAGACTAAGAGTTTAGTGATACAAATGAACTTTAAGAACAAGGCATTAAAACTAACAAAGCTTAAGAAAAAAGGTATTAAGAACAAACAGTTTCCCAAAGACTGTATCTCAGAACAAAGCTTAGGCATACTTAAATAAATGCAAAGATATCTAGCACCAAACCAGGTAAAATTTTTGTTGTCTAGCATCCAGTTAAAATGTTCAGATATGCAAAAAAGTGATAAAACACAACCCTTAAAGAGGAAAATATCAATAGAAACAAACCAAGAAATAATATAGGCTATAGAATTATCAAACAAGTAAGTGTTCTAACAGCATGGCATGTTTTCTAGTAGGTTAATGAAAGAACATGTTAAGTAAAAATAAGTAAGATATAAAAATAAAGATCCAAGTTGCACTTCTACAAGTGAAAACTACAATGTCTGACATGAAAAATAGAAACATTAATAGTAAATTAGATACTTCAGAAGAAAAGATCAGTCACTTTGAAGACACAAGAATAAAGACTATCCAGAGTGGAATGCACAGAGGAAAAAATAAACAGAGCATCCCTGGATTGTGGGATAACATAGCAACCAAATATATGTACAATGTAATCCTCACAAAAGGAGGTGACAGAAAAATAATTGAGGAAATAATGGCCAAGGCATTTCTAATTGTGATGAAGATTTTAAAGACAAAGATTCAAGAAGCTTAACAGACCCCATGCACAAAAGATATGAGCAGAAACTAAATCGAATCACATCAGAATAAAATTGCATACAATCATGGATAAAGAGAAAATCTGAAAAGGAGCCAGAGAAAAAAAGTGCATGACATACAGAAAACAAAAGTAAAGACGATTGCAGAAACAATGCAAATTGGAAGGAATTGGAAGGAAAAAAAGCGGATAACTTAGAATTGCACATGAAGAAGGTTAAAGAATTAGTCACCAACAAACCGGAAGGAAGTCTGTCAGCCAGGAGAAAAATGATACCAGAGAGAAGAATGAAGGAAAGATGAAACACGAAGGAAGAGTGCCAGAAACTACTCATGTCAACAAAAACCACTCTTTTTCCTATTGGCATGCACAAGGCCCTGGGTGCAATCCCCAGTACTGAAAAGAAAATAACTTTAAAGGATACTTGACTACTTAGAGCTGAGACCAAAAACTCAAGTTCATAGAACATGCAAAGAGATTGCCTTTCTCAAAAGGCTCAGACTGAGGAATCATTTTGGGCTTCATGCTCATTTGCAAACAGAGAAAATGAGAAGATTATCACCAGGAGTCCATGAAACCTTATAAACCGAGCATAATCAAATGAGAACCTCACTCCACATCCTTTCTCCACCTTGCCCACCTGTACCTGCCTCTTCTGTGAGCCTTACTTCCACAGCTCCTTCCCTTAGAGGGGACTGCATTCTATAACCACTCCCAGATCTCTCTTCCCAGATGTGCTCTTCACTCTAAAATAAATATTTTCCAAATGAAAACACTATTCATTGACATCTAATTGTTAGTCTGTCCATTTTACTTTATTTATTCTATCTTATTTTACTTTTTAGGTAGTTATTATTGTGTGAAAATATTTTATTTATTTAATCATTCACTTTTTTAAAATATTCATGAAATTAGGAACATTTCTGCCATATTCAACTTGTTCCTCTGGGGTCTAAAACAATGTGTATGCCAAAAAATATATAATAAAAGTGCTTGTGGGTGGAAGAAGAGGAGGGTAGGAGGGAGAGATGAAGAGAGGAAAGGAGAGAGTTATGTCGCAATATGATATAATAAGTAACTGGCAGTGTGTTTGAATTTTAAAATAGGTGTGTGTTTTAATCTTAAAAATACTGAGTGTGTTTAAATTTTAAAATAGAAGTTACATTTTAAAAATCTAGACCTATTATAATTTGTGGGGATGGCTTATCAAACTTGGTTCTTTTGCTTAGAATGTCAGAGATATGACAGCTTCTAGCAATGGGAAATTTCTAAGAGAAGTTACCTCTTCCTAATAGCTTTAATTTTTTCCAACATTTTTGTTTGAGGGAATTTGTTTCCTAAGTGCATGAAAGTTAGTTCACACGTGTCTTAGTACTAAAACAGTTTGAAGGAAGGAAGACAACAACTGATTGAGTGGGCAAGGATCTATGGCGATGGAGATCTTGGGGCCTTTACCAAGGTTGGAACAAGAAGTGAGGGGGGCAGGAATATAGGAAAGTGTTAGGATTTATAGTTTGAGGAATAAGTATTAAAAGTTAAAACCCTAAGCTTCTTCCATCCCTTTGGAAGTCAACTTGGAACCATAGCTATAAGACCTTTGATAAAATTAAGGATATTTTAAATTCTCTAACATTTGTCTCCAGTTTGTCATTCCTAAGGATTTTCAATAAAGTTCTCATAATGCAAAGAGTCTGTTCTCATATTTTGAAAGAGATCAGGGAAATTTGTCCCATTTCACTTTGAGGGGTTGGAGTGTTTGGAGAAACAAAGATAAAATTCCAAGTGCTCAGGAGGAAAGCAACTGCCAGGGAAAAGGAGCAATAAGACAGAACTCTTCTCTTTTTTTTCTCTCCCTCTCTCCCTTGCTCCCTTCCCCACTTCCTTCCTTCTTTTTTATTCTCTTTGTACTAGAGATTGAACTTCAGGGGCATTCTACCACCAAGCTATAACCCCTTTTTTATTTTCATTTTGAAACAAGATCTCACCAAGTTGCTGAGGCTGGCCTTGAATCTGCAATCCTCCTATTTCAGCCTCCCAAGTACTGGGATTACAGCCATGCACCACCATGCCCAGCTTGCAGAACCCTTCTTGAGAAAGGCATAACTGAACTCTAGGAAGCCCTAAGAAGATCCTCCTGGTTTGTTCTTAGCAATTCTCACCAGGACAACCACCCTCACTCAGGGTGTGAAGCATCCAGTTTGATCTCTAGCCCCTAGGTTGCTCATTTGAAATGCAGATTCCTGGAACCTACACAGGACCAAACAAATCCAATTCTTTGACGGCAACCTCAGGAATCTGAATTTTTAAAGCGGCTGCTCAGACATCCTGATGCACACTAACGCTTACATCAGGATCCTAGAAAAGAATCAGGAGGAACTTCCCAGTGATTTTTGAAATGATATCACTAGTACTGTAACTTCAGGATAATAAATAGCACTGAAATAACTTCAGTAACTAAACAGAACCCTAATTTTAAGTGACTCCCTCTAACTTTCATATCACTGCAGTGGACAAGTGAGGGGATTTTTCTGCAGTTCCATCCAGAAATCATTCTAGAACTGAAGCTCCATTCTGGATAAATCATACAAAAGAGATGTCAAAAACTGAGGTGAGAAATGGCCTCCTGCTTGCTCTCTTGAAAATAGGGAAGAGCAAACAAGAGGGAACTCTTCTGAAAGTAAAAAGTGGCATTTGCAGCAGGACCTTTTGATGCTACACAGAGCAAATTTTGGAGTTGACTTTGTACTTAAGCCCTGGGCATTTGCGGTGACTCCAAGAACAATAATTACTTCCTGCCAACTATTAGTTCTTGGGGCCTAGCACAGTTTGTTGGTTTTTTTTTTTTCTTTTTATTTCTTTCCTAATTAAAGAGTGGGAGAGCCTACAAATGAAATTTGTTTCCTTTATAACTCATATAATATATTCCAATTTCAAATGCCACTCTCCGTCTGTGGCAGGAACTGGCATGTCAGTCCTGAGATTTCTCTGAGAGCATCCCTTTGTTTTTAACTAGCAGAGTGGAGACCTGGGGACAGAGGAAGGATTTAATAACTGTTAATAGACCAACTCATCTGTTGCTACATGTGTCTACTCCACAGGATTTTTATTAATCTTTTGCAACATTCTTAGAAGAACCCTTCAAGTTATAATTACTGCACTGTGTATGCATGCTTAGTATTTTAAAAGTTTCTTTTTGACAGTATCTGCAGAATTACATAAGTATAAATGACTTTTGTTGATTCAGTAACAACAGTCATTGAATTTAGTTTTGAGGAGGGGAAATTGCATTTCAGTCATATCTATTGCTTCAGAGAAAAACAATGAAACTTTTGTGATTTATTGTTATCTCATTTATCAAAAGAGCTTAAACAAAAAGGAAGCAAAGTTGCCTGAAGATCACTCTGCATTTCTAAAGTAGAGTTGGAGACACCTTATATCATGCACCTCAGCATCATGTGGGTCTCATTCATCTTGCATTCTGGTTCCTGGAAGAAACTTTTTAGAGATTATAGAAAAATGTCTTGCCTTCATTTTATTAAAATGATCATTTAGAATAATAACAATAATAATAATAATAATAATAATAATAACAACAACAACATATTGCTTCCCCATGATTTCACCATTATTTATTGGATGAGGTAAGACTAGAATCCAGATTTTTTGAAGATTTATTCTATACTCCAACCGCTTTCTCAAAATTAAAATGGAAGGAGCCCTCCTCTTGGGAGGCAGCACATTATCAAAGAAAGAGGGAGATTTTGGAGTCTGATGTTCCTGAGCACAGATTCTGACTTCATTTACCAGCTCTCAGGCTTTGGAAAGTTATTCAAGCTCTCCGACTCCCAGTTACCTGGAAATGAGGATGCTGGCATTTGGCACACATTGTGGTGTAGTCAACAAATATTTGAGCAGCTCCTTGCCTGGTCACTGCTGCAAGGCACTGGGGATGCAGGGATGAACAAAATGAGACTCTCCATCATGGGGTGCATATCCTAGTAAGCACATAGAGACGACAAACATTTGAACAGTAGCTAGCACAGCAGATGATTGGAAGTGCTAGGGAGGAAAACAGAGAACAGGGCTAGAGCTTACATCGGAGGTATGGGCATGTGTTACTTTGAAAAGAAAGTCTGGAAACACTGTAGCAATAAAGAGATAACTGTTCAGACATGTGAGGAAGATGAGAGATAAGAATGTTCCAGAAAAACAGCAAACCAAGCCCAGGTTAGGAGGAAGCCTACTTGGTTGATCTGAGTAAGAGCTCAAAGGTGGCATGGCTAGCGTGAAGTGAGCCAGAATGAAAGAGGTAAGTGGGGCAGGGCCTTGGTAAGGACCCAGAGAAATATACAACCACTGGTATGCAACCACTGTAAGAAGTTTAGCTTCTTTTTTAAATCAAATGGGAAACTACTGTGGAGCTTTGTACAGAGGAATAACCTGACTGACCATAGGCTTTAAAGGGTCCCTCTGAGCCACTCTGCTAGAATAAACAACCAAGGCAGCAAGGATGAAAGCTGGGACACCAATTGGGAGGTATTTTCAATAATCCAAGAGAGAAATCAGAGTCAAAAGATGTTTGGTTTGAGTGTAATTTAAAGAAATAGCCAACAGGAATCCTGTGCAATTTATATATAGACTATGAGAGAAAAAGACGAGCCAAACATAAATCCCAGATGCCTTTCCTGTGCCACTAGAAAGAGGGGGAAGAGCTCAGGAGGTGTAGGTGCAGAGTGGATACGATAATAAGAAGGACTTCAGCTATGTGAATGTTGAGATGTCTGCAGACCATCCAAGTGGCACGAGGCAGCAGCCATAGGACTGGCACTGGAGTCCAGGGTAGAGGGTCTGCATTGGAGAGTCATCAGCCTGCAGATAGTGTGTGAGGCCATGAGACTGGCAAAGCCCACTCAGGGACCAAGTATAATCTCATTCCTGGGATATTCCTGCCAATATTTAGATGTTTGGGGAGATGTATAAAATGCAAGAAATTGAGTAGGAAGGGCAATGAGATGACAGGATAAGCAACAACATGCAATAAGCCAGGAATCAAGTTAAGATGTCTCTCCAGGGGGAGGGAGGGGTCACCTGTGTGTGAGGTTACCCACAGGTCAAATAAGTCCAGGCCTAGGAAATGATCGTTGATTTTAGCTTAAATGAAGGTAATGTGTAACCTTTATTGGTAGAATGGCAGCTGTGAAAGCCAAATTGGCATGAGTGCAAAAAGATAATGGTGAACTTAGGAAGAAAAATGCAGAACAAATCGATAGTGAAATGAGCCTAACTGTAGGTAAAATAGCTCACAGAGAAAAAAATGCAAGTGTCAGCTAAAATTTAAAAATATGAAAATAAGCTTAATCTCACTCATAAGAGTAATACAAAAGAAACCAATATTGAGATAAATATTAAGATATCATTTCTCATTTATCACATTAGTAAAAGCCATAAGTTTAAAAAATCAATAAAACCCCCAAATCCAAAAGTTTAAAAGCAAAAATTCTGATGCAAGGCTATGGGGAAATAGGCACCCCCATACATCATCAGAGGAAATGCAAAATTATGGAAGTCTTATGAAACTTTAGAATAAGTGCACATATATTTTTCACCCTTTGACCCAACAATCCCACTTCTCAGAATCCATCTCAAACATACCCAGGCAGAAATATGAAATGATAAATTCATGAGACTTTTTCATTGTAGTACTTTAGAAAGCCAAAGACTAAAAGCAGCTAAAATGTCTATTAATAGCAGCTAGAGCACAATACAGCTCAAAGAACTATAGATAGATGAGAGATAGATGGATGGATGGATAGATAGATAGATAGATAGATAGATAGATAGATAGATAGATGCTTTTTAAAAATGTAACAAGTGCAGGAGAAACCAAAAACTATAAAATAGTCTACTATATCCAGAGGAGGGGTGCAGACAACACTATAAATAGACAAAATTGAAGTTTGACAACCTACATGTACATATATAGATATATGTACTGAGGTTGAACTCAAGGGCATTCTACCTCTGAGCTACACCCCAGTCCTTTTTTCCTTTTTTTTTTTTTTTTTTTATTTTGAAGTAGGTTCTTACAGAGTTGCCAAGGGACTTGTTAAGTTGCTGAGGCTGACTTCAACCCTGCAATCTTCCTGCCTCAGCCTGCTAATACTGGGAGTACAGGCAAGCACCACCACACCTGGCTGTTTGCTTCAGTATGAGATCTGTTATAGCATATTGTATGTTGATTAAAATGATCTGGTGGAGAGAGCAAAGTGGATGGTGCAAGAGAAAATAAGAACTAGTCACTATAGAAAGCCATTTGGAGGTGAGAGGTGAGGGAATAGTAGACAAAGGGGAGCACTGGCCTAGGTAGAAGCAGAGCCCATGCACCAATGGTGACCACAATAGGGAATAGTGCATGAGCTCAGAAGCAAGTCATCAGTAGGTGGGTCAGAGAGGATGTAGATGTTTTTTTCTAGTTGCTTCAGTTTTCTAAGAGAAATAGCAAAGAAAGGCCAATGGGGGAAACAGTATGGTATTGCAGGTTCCACAAGAGTGAAGACAGATACATGAGGAGAGCAGAGAGAAGCAATGGATTGAAGACATATTGCAGAATTGCCAGGCAGTGTCAATATCTCCATGGGAATGACTGTTGTGAGTGTAGAAAGGGCCCAGGTGAAAGGGCTGTGTGCTGTGCTCCTCACACAGGCAGCCAGTGTACATGGAGGCGTGTGCAGAGTAAGCAATGAACTGTGCTTGACCAACATTTTGTGGGGACTAAGTTTTTATTTTAATCTCATACAAAATAATGTCTTTATTAGGTGTTTTCATACTTTTAACTTAACTATCTACCTGGGAAATACAAAAGGGTAATAAAGAAAGGAAAAGGGCTGGCCTTTAAATAACACACATATAAATTATTTAGTAGTAAAGGATAGACACTACCTATACAAAGAAAACCAAAAAATATGTAAATATTTCAGTGTCAATACTTTCCACATTAATATATAAATTTCAAGCAATCCCAATAAAAATTCAGACTGGATGTCTTGCAACTCTAGAAAATCACTTTGTAATTATTTGGGGAACGTATGCATCCCTTTGGCCTCCTTGATGCATGATCCTTTTCCTAAAGCAGGTTCCTGTCAATTAACATGTGTGTCTAATCCTTTTTGATAAATTAGTCTAGGTATATTTAAAACCACAGCCCAACATTCTTCTAGGTAATGTTTTGCATGAAAACAAACCAAAACAAGATTAACACAACAAATGTCTTGGGCCCGGTCCAATACCTCTGAATTTAAGATCAACCTTAGTGTTTCAAACATTCCATCATGTGAAACAAGCTCAGCACTCATATATACAACACACTCCCTCACAACAACATGTAAATCACAACAGGGAAAAAACCACCTCACGTGCAAGGCAGGGGGATATGGGCGAGAAACAGAGCATGGGTGTGGGCAAGAATCAATGGAAATCTGAAGAAGATGTGGACATTTTTGCCATGATCTCAAAATATCTAAATCCAAAAAACACACTGGCATATGTTACCAATAGTTCAATATTTTTAATACCATCACCTGCCTGAAACTGTTCCCCCTTCTTTGTCGTTGAGATGATGAACTCCATTTTTCCTTTCCATCCTCAGGATCCCATTTAAATGCCACCTCTACAGAGAACTTCCTTCACTACCCTCTCTGAGTCAGGCTCTTCTCATTGGTCTCCATGTTGACCCCCTATTCTTAATCTATGTGTCAAATGCCATAGGTTGTTATTTACATGTTATACTGTCTGTTCACTAGTTTTTTCTTTCATAGGACTGCATGTTCCACAAGTACAGAGCTTTTATTTGTGCAGTACTGTAAATTAAGATTTAATTGCCACAGCTGACACATAGCAGCAACTCAATGAATATGTGTCAAAGGACTGAATATCCTCAAAGGTTTTATCATTTGACTGATGTGCACATACCCAAATTGCTATATACCTATACACACTCTGTTTGCCTTGTTCTGAAGCTTTCCAGGTTGAGAGTTCCAGTTAATGAGAAGTCTTCATCCTAGTAAAAGCAGAGGTGCAATACAGATGTATTGTTGGAGCAGAGCTTTTAGAGAAATTCACTTAGAAGAGTCTGATCATACCTCAAATTCACAATGTGGTTGGTTTGTTTGTTTGTGGTACTATAGATTGAACCCAGGGGCATTCCCTCTAAGATACATCCCTGGCCTTTTTTTAAATTTATTTTTGTTGTTACTGTTTTGAAGCAAGGTCTCACTAGGTTGCTGAGAGACTTGCTAAATTGCTGAGGCTGGTCTTGAACCTGCAATCCTCCTGTCTCAGACTCCCAAGTACTAGAATTACAGGCATGCACCACCATGCCCAGCTACAATGTGGTTTTATAATACCCTCCAATCATATTTTTACTTACACATCCCTCAGTCTTTTCTCCAATGCCTGACTCATGTCGGCTCTAACTGGAAAAGGGAGTGTTTGCTGAAATTGTTGATTCCATGTTAAATATTTGCCAAGACACGACTCATGGACTGATGAGATGGCTCTCCTTCTCAGCAGGCTTGAAATATAAGACAATGCTCAAATCAAAGGCACAACTCTCACCACCACATAACCACATCCCCAGAAAACACAAAGGCATACCCCAAATCTCCCAGGATTTTACTCATTCCCTCTGTGACCAATCCCAACTCAACAGAGTATTTAAGAGATGTCTGCTCTTAGTTTCTTTGTTCTGTGCCTGTGGTGGAGCTGGGTTTTATGGCATTTCTTGAGGAAGTAGATATTTTTCTCACTTTTACTTTCTAACAGATACAGGCTGAGTCATCAGTGAAAAATTTGGTGCATTTGAAAGTCTTTTCATTTTTCTCACTTCCTAGGACAAAGTAAGGAGGTAATTAGATATCATCATAGAAGAGCTTTATATATTGGAGAAAAATTAGACAATTTTAAAAGTAATGAAACTATTTTGGTCCATACCAGAATTGTCTAGTTCTGTAATTGACATCATGATGACCCAAATCAAAGAAAGCAAAGTGTGGTTCTGAGTGATACTGATACGCTAGTCCAGGTTTTCTGAAACAAGTCATTAAGCAAAAATATGCAAATAAAATTTCCCCCATATTCCTAATTTTGGCCAGTTACCATTCCTGATCTGTTTATTCTGCTTTGAAAATATGAAATGTTACAATATGATACAGCTAAGAACAACTGGAAGGATCAATCTTAGCTTCTCTATTTAGGTTTAAAAAAAAGAATAATTTGGAGCTCATGAAAACCTTCCATGAAGCAAACAACACACCTGAACTCACAGAACATGCACCTACTATAAAATATAGACATTTGCCCAACAACAACAACAAAAAAAACTGTGCGGTAAGTGGTTTGAACATAAAGATTCTAGTTAAATATAGACTGTTTCTTCACTTGAAGATTCTTTAGGTTTTCTCTCAAGTACCAAAAACTCTTTCCCTTCAAGAGATAACACAAATACTATATAATCTTATTAACAATAATTGTTTCTTTCCCTGAATTCCTGGATCCCAATCGTGCCAACTTGTCCTGTTATTTTTATATTTATATATACATTTCTTTGTTCCAAGTTGAATATGAATCACTGGGGGACATGGCACTATTTTCTGTCTTTGTTTCCTCACACCGCTTGGCACAGGTGTCCTGACACTATCTGGTAGATTAATAATGAAGTTCCAGCTGAGACTATTCAGGTGTTCACCCACATTGCTCTCTCTCATTTCTGGACATAAAGTTAGACTACGTTCCCCAGCCTCCTCTGCAGGAAAAGAAAGCCCAGGGATGCCACTTCCCTTCTTGTTCCAGCTAAGCTTCTTATGACTCTCTTTCCATGCTCAAGTCTCTTTCTGGTAAGAATGAGTCTTCAGGGATTGAAAGGGCAACAGAATGGAAGGAGCTTAGGTTCTGAATTCCCCTTGCTGAGGAAGCTTCCCACACACCAGGAACAGTTTCCTTGGACTGTCACATAAGCAAGGAATAAACCTTGATTGTGCTTGCACCAACACAGACGTACAGGTCTGCTTGTTAGGCCTGCTCACAGTAATTCTAGTGTTTCTAGTGAGTTCAAAAGAAAGGGTTTGATACTTGGATCTACCACAACAACTAATTTATGTGATTTGTGGCAAGTTACTTAATTTCTCTAAGTCTCAACTTTCTCATCTGTGAAATATAAATAATTATAGCAACTACTTCAATAGGTTTGTTGTGAATATTAAGTGCATACAATTGCTTAAAAATAATGTCCGATGTCTAGTAGACAGTGAATATTGGCTTAACAGCAGTCATATGTGTATTTACAATTAATTCTTAACAAGCACAAATTATTTACAAGAGAGTTGAGAAAAGCAGCATTCAAGTAATTTGCTTTTGTTTCCTATCTACAATTGCAGTATAAATTCCTCGAAGATGAGTAACATGCTTATGGGTGGAGTAACAGTCAGCAGGGGTGAGACAAACGAGACTAAACAAGAATGTTTTAAGATATTTTTTGAATTCTTAGAACTTATTTCCTGGCAGGGGTTAGAGATTTTAGTTTAAGTTTGTAAGGACTTTACACTAGGCCATGGTCTACAGGGAAAATTAGAAATAGATAATTATACTGTTATTTAGGTCAGAGGCACCATCCTTTCCAGGATGGGTATTCAGGACTTAGGAAGTTGGTCTGACTTCCATTGTTCATTCATGATTGAATGGCAAGTTGTTCACCTAATTATTGGTTGCAAATATGACGAGGCTGGAAGAAACTGACATTTGCTTGATTTGTTCAAGTCAAGTATAGATGGAGGAATGAGATAGTTATGAGCTCTATTGCTGTTCTTCTATACTCCCAGAAGTTTATAAAGAACAGCAAGGTCTCATGCAGCATGCAATCAACAAAATTGGATAAATAAATTTTTAATTAAGCATATATTTGAAGACTAAATAAATCTTTGAAGTCTACTTATAGAAAATTTTCGGCTTCTTCAAAAAACTTGTTTTAGTTAACATTCTGTTTTCATATTCAAAGTTGGATTGTATACTCTATTATCATCTTCTAGATGTATTTGTTTTACTTTTAGGAGAGTTAACTTTTTTTAATGGGAAAGGGGCGAATGGAAGTCTGCAGAATTTGTTTTAAGATGAAGGTGGTGTATCTAATGAAAATTCACAATGTTTTGAAGTCACACTACCCTCAACCACAATTTTCTATGAAAAACATCACAGAATTGGCATTAATGTACTATAGGAAAACTAACTGTAAAAAATAACAATTATTTTAAAATGCCAACTCTCAAATTCTATCTACCATATCTGGAAACCAAATAAGAAAAGTTTTTTTTTAATTCATCAGATATAGATGGATATTTAATACATTCTTGCTTGCAACATCTAAGACAAATAAAATAAAAAATAACCACTCAATGTTCAACAGGAGAGAAATGCTTGGGTGAATTATCAGCATGCACGCTCGTGCACACACACAAACACACACACACGCAGAGTTCTATTATATTTGGCTCTTGAAATAGTGGAATGAATCTATATGTGGTTATGGGGCAGGATATCCAAGATATATTATTAAATTTTAAAAAGTTATAGAGTTGTACGCATATTACAAATCCATATCCATAAGAACAAACAAAAATAAAAATGCCTATATATATATATAAACATATGTACATATAAACATATGTAAAGAAAGCTTTGGAAAAAGAAACACTGAATCCTTCATGCTGGTACTCAGGGGCATGAATAGGCCTGGGTGGAGAGTGGAGCACATTCACTTTTTTTGTTGCTCTCTGTATTGTTTGACAAATACAATAGGAAGGTACTACAATTGAAATTTTAAACAATCTGTAAGTTTTTAAAGGTCTTTAAATATGACAAGCATTCTTAAGATGTAGGAGGACAGGGGTTGCCACAGAAACGGGTGTATTTTTATGTTCCCTAAGATTTCACAAAGCTTTCGCCTCCTGTATCTCACGTCCTTGCAACTATAAAATGCTCATGTAATTGACATTCTTTCAGAAATAAGCATTGCTGGAAACAATCATGGGAGCAACAGACAAATTCCTTTCAAAAGTACTGTGAAACAGTTTATTACGACTTTGAATACCAAAGTAGTTGAACACAAGCTTATGTTAAATAAGAGAATAAGTCATTCAATTATTACTAAGAAAGAATATTGTATGTTCCATTGACTGGATGAAAGGAAGGAAGAAAGAGAGAGAGGAGGGAGAAAGGGAAGAGGAGGGAAGAGGGAAGAGGGAAGAGGGAGGAACCCAGAGAAAAGAATAATTAATCAGGGAGTTGGACTGCCATTTTAGTGCTGGGGATTGTGGGAAGTCTGAAGAAATTAGGGTCACACTGGATAAGAGGCAGATGTGGATTGAAAGTCTAAAGTTTCAGAGCATCCAAGTTTCAGTGCAGAAGAAGGATGTTAGACTGAGAGGGATTTGAGGACTTGCTTATTTCCCTTCTCCTCCTACAAAGGCATGATGAATTTAATTGGTACTAGGGCTCTAGAGTTGCAGTGGCCCTGCAATTAGGTTGGTCCAACTTCCACCTCCATTACAGATGTGGCCACAGCCCCAAAGCATGAGCAAAAAGTATACTGTCAACTGGTATGGAAAATTACAAACAGCCATGTAAGATCCCAGGCACCCTGTGAGTTTGTGGAATGACAGTGGGTGACACACTGATGACATTTATCATCTCCTCGTTGTTCCAAATTTAAGAGCAACTACCACTGAAACCAGGTGCATAGAACCGAGACCCTCCCCAGCACAGTAGTAAGAAATGAAGAAGCAATAAGTTCAAAGTGTGCCCAAAACAGAGAGATCTGGCAGGAATGAATCACAAACGGTCTGAAAAGTAGGAAAGAATGTAAGATATGAATGATTTAAATGTGAGAAATGGGTTTAAGGAAGCCAGATCTTTCAAAAAGAAAGCAATAAGATTCAAGAAATAGGAAAAGATTGTGATTTTTATCCCTGAATTTTGTATTGTTTGAAGGAGCATCACATTTTAAGAGTCATTCAAGACAAAGATTGTTAGTACAAACATAAAGGCCGAAAATTTGCATTAACATTTTATCATGGTAAAAAAGTGAAAGCTGTGTAAATCTCAGGAAAATGAGGACTTTTCAGGAGAACCAGCTGGCAGGGCCCCATGCCCCCTGGGATTTTTAGATTTCCTCTCCAAATCTCAGGTATTTGTATATTTAGGGACATATCCAACCTTTTGCTTTCAAACAATACTCTATTCTATAATCAAGTTCTGAGGAGAATCTTGCCCCCTGGCTTGGACTGACATCTCCCTGAGAAACCTCAGAAAGTTTTCCTTTGAATCACACAGCGTGAGAATCTGGCCCATCGATCATCTAAGCTGCTTTTTTGACAACACAGACTGAACAAGGAAGCCACAGGCTATGTGCCCAGCCAGTCCAATCTACAAGAAGGCCAGAGTCCCTATGACCTTGTCCTTTTTCTCCCCAGTTCACTGAAGTAAAGCTTTCAGTGGATAATAAGAAGGGAAGTCACCATTTTGACTTGGGTATCTATTTAATGTTCACCCTTTTCGGATTTCTATTTTTATTGTTCATTCTTACAGGCAATAAAATGCAATTGTTCAACTTGTCCAGTTAGGAACCAATACAGACAAGGAACTAATTTTTTAAAAAAGTAAAATAAAAACAATGACCACACTGTTCTATGTTAACTAGTGTTCTATATCTAAATTCAAATGGATGTGGAATAAATATGCACTCAAGGGTTACCCTGAAGCAGGAAGAAATGTAGACAAACCAATATAAAGCAAAGATGCAGTGAGAACCGATTACCATGACTCTCACATATCTGGCTGTATCTACATTCTCCACCTTCTTTCTTCACCACCTCTTATCTACCTAAAGTTCATGCTATTATTTCTTAATATAAAACTATTTTGAACTAATGCCTTTAATTATCCCAAATAGGAAGAGAAATAAAGTTGAAGATTTAAATTAAAATATTTAAATGCAAGAATGTGACAATATTAGCTGGGCATAGTGGCACAGGCCTGTAATCCTGGTACTTGAAAGACTGAGACAGGAGGATCACAGGTTCAAGGACAGCCTCAGCAAGTAGTAAGACTCTCAGCAACCTAGTGAGATCCTGTTTCAAAATAAAAATAAAATAGGGTTGGGAGTGTAGCTTGGAAGTAGAATGCCCTTGGGTGGTTCAATCCCCAGTACTTAAAAAAATGTGAGAATATTAAAAATATTTAATAGTGTTTAAAACAAAGATTATTAATAGTTTTATCACAATTATAAAAGCTCACTTAATTACTGCCCTCTGCAAACATAAAAGACCCGGTTGAAGATCTGATCTCATAGCTAGTTAGTCTTTCTACTTAGTTGTGCATTATTGAGAAAAAGATTGAACTTCATGGCTCAGTTTCCTCAATTGTGAAATGCATATCATAATAATATCTAACTCATAAGGCTGTTGTGAGCATTAAATAAATCAATGTATTTAAGGTTCATAGAAGAACAGCCAGCCCATGGTAAGTAATCTGTAAATATTAGCTATTATGACTTACTATCTTGTCTCTCATTAATTTTATGTAAAACAGCATTGTAAATTAATGTTTTTTTTTTAACTTAACTACTGGAAATATAGATTTAGATAGTAGTAAATCTTAGGTGAAAACTGGGATCTTTTTTTTCTTGTTTCTTTTCTTATTCCTACAAGTGATTTTGAAGGCTGTCTTCCCTTTTCATACCCACATTACTTCTTAGATAATCGATAAAGTTTGCTTCCAATTAGACATTGAGTCCAGGATGTGACCTGCACTCCCATCATAATTATCATGACAAACTGATCAGGAATAAATTGAGCTGACAAATTGAACTAAGGAAAAATACATGTCCCTTATTCATGCATCATTTCAAATGCCACCTCCTCAAGAATTCTTCTCTAATCCTACACATCAGAATCGATTGCTCTCCATTCCATGTTTCATTATAATCTTGTTTACAATCCACATTCAGGACCGACCATATCAAGTTTGACTTTGTTCTCTCACTGCAATGGATTTTCAACTCTTGCAAAGCAGAGTCCATGTCTTTTATTTTTATTTATTTATTTATTTTTTGCTTTGTTTTGTTTTCCAGAATCCAGAATATCTCAGAGAAGTTATGAATGCTCAATCAATATTTGTTGAATCAAATTCTCATTTACTTCTAAGTTAGCTCTTAGAAGTAAATGAAAATAAAAGCATCTTTTAAAAATATTATAATTTTCAGAGCATATATTATGGGTCCCAAACAATTAAAACCATTATGATCACATGAAAATGTCATTTTTTTTCATTTTATAAGGGGGAAAAATGGAAGCTCAGAGTTTTTAAGGGCCTTATTCAAGTGCATCCTATAACTGGAAGAAACAGAATGTAAATTCCAATTCTATCTGGTCATTGGTAAAAGGAAAATAAGGACTTAACAATTGTTATTTTTATTATTTAATCCTACATAATCCCTTCTGAAACAGGTTCTGACTTCAGGAATGTATCCTCTTTGGGAGAGTCATTTTGTCATTTTAGCCTTTAGTGTATTATATGAATAACATCAATATAAATAGTCATCCTGCTAACACCATCCTGCATGGAGCAATATTGAAAACTCTGCCATCTTAACCCTTGGAAAAATTCCTGTGAACAGACAGAATTCTGTGGATTGGTCTCCTTTGTTTGGCTGCTGTCGATGACCTGCTCCTTCATCTGTTATGATACATCTCATGTAGGCTATCACAACAGCACCCATACCGGTAGAACTTGTCTGCACATGCTCATGGGATTGGCTTCCAACTACTTATTTTCAGAACTGGAAGATGAACCAACTCTTTTGCAGCTACAAACCATGATGCATTAGTATCTAAGACAAGTCTGTTAAATTCCACTGTGACCTTGCAAAATGATGTCTTGGAGAAGCATACTGCCTCCATTAAATATACTGCCTCACCAGGCTTTTCAGTCAGATCATTTAGTTTGTAATTCTTGTTTTTAATCTCTTAGCTATTTTACACCCTCCAATTGATTATCTTTCCAAAATTCTCTGCAATATCTGACTTATTAGCTTTCTCATGCTAAAAAGAATGGTGGTCATTTCTGTTATGAGTGAGTTAGGATCTGTCAAAGCCAGGAAATAAGTTGTATATTAAGAAAACAAAGTAGAAACTACAAAATTGGAATAGGTGTTCTTAAAGTGATTTTAGTCTCCTAATTTGCATCCTAATTCACCAACTAGCATATCCAAGTATGACTTTCTTTTTTCTCTAAATGTCATGGTTACCCATGGAAAAACAAATGAATATAGAGAAATGATGAAAGTTTAAAAGAAATATTTTTAAGAAAAGAAAGCTCAAAGCATTTCCTATTTTCAATTCAGAATCAGTGTGAAATTTAGATAATCATGCCCAGAGAGTAATGGAAGCCATCCTGGGAGGAATGTAAGATGATAGCCATTAAAGGCAACAGGGGAAATAGAAGGCAATCAGTACGAAACCTAGTGCACCCTTTCAAACCCAAGAAGTCTCTAAGTGGACACGGTAGAGCAGCTGAACGAGGGTCTGAGCATCAAGGCACCCTCCCCCATGCTGGGGAAGGCTAGACCAATGCTGACAGTCATTACCTCTAACAGCAGCAGAGCAACCCCCTGCCATTCCCACTCTTATTTCTCACTGGGCTTGTTCAGCTCCATTTCCCAGGAGAGACCATTTCCTCTCAGGAACTTGTGTCACATGCCGTGAGCTTCTCTATGTTAGGAGCATGACACATTGATTTGCAGCACAATTATGAGGACTGTTGAGTGACTACCAGAGGATCTAGTAGATGCCTCCCTGTGGATCATGCTTTCCAAGGAGATATATAGAGACCTTCAAATCCCATTGGAATAATAGCTTAACTCTGAACAATCTTTTCAAGACAAAAAGCATCAAAGACATCTCCCCTTCTTTGTCTTCCTGTTCTCAGAAGTGTATGTCATGTCTAGGTTTCATTTATGGAAAGGAAGGGAAGAAATAAAAAATATAGACAAAAGGTTCTGAGTGACAAAAGTACCATCATTCAGACAGTAGCAAGAGAGCAATGTTCTGTGAGCTAATAAAACACAGCTGGCTTTGGTCATTCTTCATCTGCCATCCATCTCAAAAGATAAGCTAGAAAGCTCATCCTGCAAGATCTTATTGACTTAGATATCACAATTTATCAAATCTTGGAAGTCATAGGACTGTGACGGGCAGGGAACAGGGCCAAAAGAAGCAAAGTCAAGTCTGAGATTATAATTATCATTTTCTCCTCAATTTTTAACTGGCTGATCACCCTACAGATGTGGAATCTTCATTTATAAAAATGAAGTAGAAAATGCATTGTGTAGGTGTGGAGAGGAAGGACAATTCATGGCAGCAATAGAGTCATGTGATGAATGAGTTCAACTGGGTGCACATCCAGACAATAAAAGAACTCTCTGGTGAGTCCTGCGGAAGTGTGTTAGTTGTTTTTATGACTGGGAAGACTCTTAGTGTCTAAAATTCAAAAAGGATAGTGAACTAGACTGCTTACAGCTGGGATGTATGTGGGCATGTTGTTCAGACTTCATGTAATTCTGAGAGTTTCATAAGCTTTAATTCAGATATCATGATAGTCCCTTTTCAACTTGACCATAAACCCCCTCGTGTCCTTCCTGGGACTGCTATTTGTGCTATGACCAGTCTTTTCCTGTAAACCTAGTCCTCCTTCGAAGTCTAGTCCACTCTCAACAGCTGCTGAATAACTAACTAATTGGTTTCATAAGTGTGAAGAACTTGACTTCATTTCTGTTTTGTACTTTTTATTTCAACTTCATATACAAAGGTATTGTTGCATTGCTTTTAATTTTATGTAGAGGAGACAACTTCTCAATTCTACCTGTGCCCCAAAGCAGACATACATTTGACATGCACATGACACGATAACAAGAAGATGAACAAGAGGAAGCATCTTTGATACCCCAAATCACATATGTGCACACATGCTTTCCTGCCTACTCTCTAAAATAGTGGAACATCTCAAAGATGCCTTTTTTGAGAGGGGATTGAATGTTAAATGGGTTAGAGCATTACAACCATTACAATTACCAGGGACTTCTGTATCCACAGCAGGAGCACTTACATTCCAGAGGGGTAGATGTCATAGGATTGCTTAAAGAGATAATTGATTTTTAAATAGGAGGCCTTTTTTGTGGTAGCACTGAGTTGGCTGGTCTTAAAACATCCA
Organism: Graphiurus murinus; assembly: GCA_004027655.1. Taxonomy (NCBI): domain Eukaryota; kingdom Metazoa; phylum Chordata; class Mammalia; order Rodentia; family Gliridae; genus Graphiurus; species Graphiurus murinus. The sequence goes on along the minus strand of PVLC010013997.1, from coordinate 10,891 downwards.
GGTAATACTTGGTGTGCATCACAGGGGACTGAGAGCGCCATACTGGTACTGGCTCTGTTGCATGAGAAGGACTCATTAGAAATAGAAATGTGGAGGAGTGGCTTCATGTCCTCACTGTCCCTGAGTGGTCCTGCCCAGCAGGTGTCACCTCCTACTCAATTACAAACAAGGAGCTCACAATAGTTCTCCAGTAGCAACTCTGTTGTCATAATCACCAACAGAGGATGGGAGCCCAGCAGCCCAAATGCCATTCTAAGTTTGTAAATCATGCAGGTGAGGGTGATTCAGCAGAAGCCATTACACAGGCTCTGCAAACAGGGAATAAGCCCCTGATATAACTCACAAAACTTGACTGTGTAGGGAATCCCTTAAGGACAATGTGAACAATGTTGATGTAATCAGACAGAGAGGGACAGAATGCTGATCCTGAGCAGATGTATCCATCCTCTTGATAAAATCAGATCACACATCCTTCTCATCCTTCAAAATATCTATGCACTGATGTATCATTTCTTTTTGTATTTTATAGGCTGTTCATGGTTGTGTGTTAGCATAGTTTTAAATCTGATTTGGCTACTTTGCAGAATAGCCAAATATGGTCTACTGACCATTGTCTTAGTCATGCTTCTGAAAAACAGGTCTGTGCAACTGCTTGAAATTATTCTGATTTCTATAAAGCAGGATGAAAACAACAAAGTATCAGTGAAATGGTTGTTTTGTTACCTTTGTTTGCTTTGTTGCTATGAAAATTCTTGCCATTTGGCCAAGCCAGGGCTTTCATTGTCTGCGCAAAACTAACTAGTATATTAACAAGAATATTACCATAGTTTCTTGCTTCATGAGCATATTTTGTCAACATTGTAAAATAATTGAAATCAAGTATTCATTGCATAATTAAATGAAAAGCAACATGCCAGCTCCAAGAGCATACGTTATGCTTTGTGGGAAGTGCATGAAATGTGCAAATTGAACTGTGTATAAAGGTACCTGACTCTGTATTGTTACCTCTACTGGGATATTTTCAATTGTAGTATCACCTGTGGTTGAATTATAATCAGCATTGTGATTCACTAATTGCCTTTTGAAATACCTTAAAAATTACTATGATACAGCAGGGGAATGAAAAGTTAATAAATGCAGAAGGTTGTCAGCTGCCAGGCAGCGTGGAAACAGGCAGTGGAAATCACCAAGCACTCAAAATACTGTATGGATTTCCAGAGCTTGATGAGCTCTGGTATGACCCATTCAAATGCTGGTTGTTAGGATTACTACCAGGGCGGTTACGATTGCCAACAGCTTCTGGCTGAAGTTAAAGGGGAGATGTTTAATTTTCAGGATTATGTGTCAGTTAAACAACTCCAATTAAACAACAAGTTTAACAAAATGGGTAAAAACACATGCGATCTTCATGGGTCCATACTTTAGTCCTAATGTGCTAAGAACGTCAAGATTATGAAAACAAGTTAAAGTAAGTGTACAGTAAGTGTAAAGGTGTTTTAGAGGTGATAATACATTTTAAAAGTGCTGTAAAAAAAGAATAGAAAGATGGAAGGGAAATTCATTCATACCACTCTGATGGATGATAGGGGAGAAAATGACAAGATTATAAATCTTACTATTACTGTGATATTCAAGATGCTTTGGTAGTGTCGTTGGAGCATGAATGAGAATATATTGTCTCTGATCCATAATTTATGTTGCTTTTTTTTGTGGTACTGGGAATTGAACTCAGAGGCATTCTACCTCCAAGCTATACCCCCAGCCCTATTTTTTATTCTTTATTTTGAAACAGGGTCTCACTAAGTTGCGGAGTGCCTCACTAGGTAGCTGAGGCTGGCCATGAACCCGGATCCTCCGGTCTCAGCCTCCCGAATGCTGGGATTACAAGCGTGGGCCACCACACCCAGCTTCATAATTTATGTTTCTATATTCATCTCTGTTGGGCTAACTAAACTCAATGCTAGTAAGGATCTCTCTATATTTTTTAATGATGGTCCTCATTTTGGTAAGTTAGCAAAGAGAAGAAAATGGGGCATCCAACATTCCTTTGAGGTCCTTACTCTTTCTTTGACCAAGAAACTAGAACAATTCATAGACATGGCATTCATTAAAAAAAAAAAAAGTCTATGCCTTTGTTAAGAAAAAGATGCCATTCTCTGCCACACCTCTCATTTACAACACATGTCTGAATTGCTACACTGTGTCTCCCAGCTCATGTGCTCCCATGGAGGCTGACCTGCAGTCTTAATTTGCCTGGAAAAGCCCCATTGTGTCTCTAATACATTAGCATTTCCTCAGACGAAAGTTTCCATGATTGGATAATAAATTATATCATCACTATTCCTACATGGTATGCTAAGTAGACTAAGGAACTATAAAGAAATCGATCTTAAGCAAAAACATGACAATTTATTCAAATTCCTCATATGTAGAGTCAACCAACTGCCTTGGAAAATTTTAGCTACAATTCTTGAACATTAACATTATTTCCTAGTGGAAGAGATAAATATGGAACATTTTAATATTTCCAAAGCCTGACCAAACTTTTAGTGGCAGAATGTGTGCTTACTTGCATGTTACATGGAATTCGAGTTAGCATACAAAGCAGATTTCCCTGAATCATTATTCAGATGTGCCTTTCTCAGAATGCTCCAACGGTATACTCTTAGTCTGCTTGGGTGAGTATAAGACCAGGAACAGCTAGCTAGCAGGATGCTGAAGGTGCTGGTATCCAGACTCACTGGCTTCTTTGGATAACACATGCCTTACTGAGAAAAGGCAGCAGTCAAGTGTGAATCTGTCACATTCCTGCCCGAGGACACTAAATATACAGTACTGCAAGGCCCAAATTCTTTTAACAGATATTCCTTGAAAAGAGAAAATGTCTTCTTCTACTTGGAAATATTATAACGACAACAAAAATTTCTCCTGTTTATGGTAATATCAGCAAGGTATTTTATCATATAATAATTCATTTATAAATAAAGCTCAACCTACAGTAGCTAGTAGTGGAGAAGAGAAAAACTGATTTAGATTCGTGTGTGTGTGTGTGTGTGTGTGTGTGTGCATGTGCGCATATGTGGCACTGGGGATTGAACACAGGGGAGTTCTACCTCTGAGCTACACCCCCAGCCCTATTTTATTTTTTATTTTGAAATAGAGTCTCACTAAGTTGCCAAGAGCCTTGCAAAGTTACTGCAATTCTCCTGTGTTGGCCTCTCAAGTATTAGGGTTACAGGAGTGTGCCACCACACCCGGCTTAGATTCCTCTGTAGAAAGAAGACATGAAGAGCAAAATCCCCATCTTGTTGCAGTTACCTTCTTTATGTTGGTGACATCATCACTTCACTGGGGAAACATTGCCCACAATATAAAATCAAATCTGGGGACAGCTTTTCTGTGTTTGATCAATGCAGTATTTCACTTGTATGCACTTGATTTTTTCTATTTTCTAGAGCTTTATTTTTACATGAATTGGGTTGAATGGGTATGTGGTTGTTCATTTTGGAATCTTTCTTCCACCTTTTATGTTACCACCATCTAGGATAATCATAAATTTTTAAATGTATGCTGTAGTCCGGTGTGGTGACACACCCATGTAATCCCAGTACTTGGGAGACTAAAACAGGAGGATCACAGATTCAAGGCCAATCTTGGCAACTTAGCAAGACCCTCATCAACTTAGTGAGACCCTGTTTCAAAATAAATAATAGGGCTGGGGGTCTAGCTCAGAGGTAGAATGCCCCTGGGTTCAATCTCTATTACAAAATTGGGGGGAAAAAAGTACTTGCTACTGGCAAGTGGCAAATTTTTGACATGCCTATTTTGTTTAGCTGGATAGCCTATGATTAAAGAATACAATTTCATCTATTGCCTCCTTACCTTCTTCCTAGAGAAGACAAGCTGCAGGCAAATGGAACTGAACCACCTTATATCCCCTTAACCCTTCAGACTGATGTATCCTCCTTGCCAAAATTAGGACAGGGTTTCTGTAATTAGGATTAGTAAGAAATAAAAAGGAAAATGGTGTATAATCCACCTCAATACTCATCAGCACCTTGGTCTCTCCCTCCCCCTCCCAGTCCCAAATAACCCCACCCACTCCATCTACCTGCCCTGGTGGTTTTAATGTCTGTGGGATTTTCCATTGGCTGAGTGGCTGATGCAGAGCTTTTAGGTATCTACCAAAGCCCTCATAGCCTGGAGAGGCTTAGGAATCCAATCTTGGAAGGGATAGGTGAAAGAAAATTGTCTTTCTCCTCTTTACAGAGAAGTTGTTTCAAGATGAATCAGAGACTAGAATGCAATGCTCTTAAAGAACTCTTATAAATCCAGAATTCTAGTTAGCCAGATGGCTGTAAATGTCCAGTCCCCCATTTCATCCTCAAATAAGCACACAAGATGTCAAGGATTACATAATCTCTTAAGAACTTTGCAATTTGATGATGCACTCATCAATTTTGTATAGTTAATTTTCTTGCTGCTGAACACCTACTTGTGATAATAATTTTGATAATGTTATAGTTTCTACCCAAGTCTGGGATTTTAAAAAAAATAAAATTTCAGATTTTCCAACTAGAACCAAGATAGGCAGAACTAACTTACTTCCTTATGTCATATTTGTACAATAGCTCAAGTCTATGCTGAATATGTTCCTGTTCATGATGATGAAGAAATGAAGAACTTAGATTTCTGAACTGTGGTTGTATAGTAATAGGATTTACTCTATATTGCTGCTAAGTAAAGAACTGAAGCCAACTTTCCAAAAGAGATTAAATGAGAATCAAGACTTACAGTGACAAAGGAATTTCTTATTCAAGGGTAGTTATTCCAGGTATACCACATTAGTTGGCCTAAGACTGATGGAAGGTATTAGGAATGGTTCTTAAAGAACATGCACTTCTTCAACTAGATTCATTCAGCTCTAGATATCCTTAATATATGAGCTTTGATTAAGAAGGCATAGTGCAGTATTCCAAATTCTTAGAAAATACAGATCTCATCCAAATAGAACCATACTAATTAGAGATACACTCCTCTTAGACTAACATTTCCCCATGGGGGGTGGAGAACAGTAGATACAGTAATTAAATAAAGTTTAAACATATTGTAACTTGAATTGAAATGGTTTTTGTGTGCTAGAATATTCTTTTAAAAACTATTTTGTAGCCAGCTTGGTGGCACAGGCCTGTGATCCCAGTACTTAGGAGGCTGAGATAGGAGGATCACAGATTTGAGGACAGACTCAGCAATGTAGGGAGACTCCAACAACTTAGCAAGGCTCTGTTTCAAAATAAACAATAAAAAGTCCTGGGAGTGTAGCTTGGAAATAGAATGCCCCTTTATTCAATCTCCAGTACCGCACATGTGTGCGCGCGCACACACAACACACACACACACACACACACACACACACAAACACCCCACCACCACCACCAACAACAACAACAATAACCACAATAATAAACAAACAACCATTTTGAAAACATGGGTTTATTTATTGTATTCTATGTTTAAAGAATTACTCTATAGATACCTGATCTTATAGTGGAGAATCATTCTTTAAAAGGAGAGGTTCAGCCAGGCATGGTGGTGCATGCTTGTAATCCTAGTACTTGGGAGGCTGAGATAAGAAGATTGTAGGTTCAAGGCTAGCCTCAGTAACTTAGGCCCTCCTAAATTTATTGAGACCCTATTTCAAAATAAAAAAGTAAAGTAGGGCCGGAGATGTAACTTGGAGATAGAATGCCCCTGGGTTCAACTCTCAGCAACAAAAAAATAAAAGAAGTTCTTCCAACTATAGTACTCCTGAGTATCTTTGCAAAGGGACTGAAGTAAAAAAACTATAGTTAATATATGCATATTCATGTTTATAGTACCATAATTCACAATAGCCAAATTATGGAAACAACCTAGCTGTACACCAATAAATAGATGAATGGGTTACAAAATTATGGGATATACAGGCAGTGGAATTCTACTCAGCAATAAAGAAGAACAAAATTATGTCATTTGCAGGAAAATGGATGGACCTGCAGAACATTATGCTAAGTGAAATCAGCCAATCACAGAAAGTGAAGGATCATATGTTTTTTCTCATATATGGAACCTGGGGTATAATCAGGATACCATGGGAATTTCAGATAATGGAGGAGGAACTCAAGTGGAACCAGGGAGGTGGTCTAGGAGAAGTGGGGTGGGGGCGAGAATCAATAAATGAATCACTTTCATTGATATTATGTTCATGTGTGAGAATCACATATACCAATGTCAACCTCAGTACTCTGTATGGGGAAGGAAGGGGAACAGGGTGGGAGCCGAGGGAAAGCTCATCAAATGCTGTGTGCATGTATGTTACTATCACTATGAAATGCATTATGATGTGAGGCTACAAATGCATCAATACAAGTATTTAAAATAATAATACTAAAAGGAGAAGATCTTAGCAACTTAGTGAGACTCTGTTTCCAAATAAAAAACAACATAGGGTTGGGGGTGTGGTTCAGAGGAAGAATGCCCCTGAATTCAATCCCCAGCACCCCCCCCCAAAAAAAACAGTAGCATCCCTCACCTCTACCCTTGAGATACCAAGTAGTATATAGCCTCTCCCCATCCAGTTGTGATGATCAGAAATGTCTGCAGACATCAGCATGATAAGTGTGGGAAGAGCAGGCTGCATGAGGTATTATGTGAACACAGAGGATGCATGAGAACATGCAAGAATTTGGGGAAATAGGATTAGCTAGGGCAAAGAGGCAAGAAATAGTACAATACAAATAAAAGTGCTCAGTGTAGCTGCCATCAAAAGGTCATGGCCATCAGAGGTAATAAATAAGAGTGAAAGACAGGCAGGCCCCAGATGATGGAAAGCCAACTTCTGTTTGTTCCTTGGAAACTGGATTTGCCTCACACCCACACCTTAGTCATGAGACTTTAAAAGCATCACATGAAACTTTTTAAATATTGACAAGATATCAGAAACATCTTTGTAGATGAGTTTAATCATTTTTATGGATCAAGTATATTCCTTTGCCCAAATACATTTTGTTAAATGATTTTTCCTTAGTGCCGATGATATATTACTTCCTTTGAAATCTATTTGGAATAAACCCATATCCTCACTTCATCATATATCCTTTCCACAAATGCTTTTTTCTCAACAGGTATATTAGCATCTTTGTTGATTTCTAGCTGTTTGGCATAACATCAAAATGCTGGCTTTCAGCAGTGCTTGAGAGAAGTGATTTGCCTGTCTGCATTCTATTTCAGGCACAGCCATTGACTCACCAAACGAGACACTTGACCTACTTGTGGCTCACTTGGGCCCAGCGGGAGATCTGCAAAAGCTGGGCCCTTGGGATTCTGACAGCATCAGCACTGAAATTTCTTGGGAAAAGCAACTTTAAGCAGAATGGTGCTACTATTCCACCATTATTCTGTTACTTGATCTTGTGTGAATTTGTCCTGTGACAGTATTGTTAAAACAAGTCAAGTTTCAAAAAACACAATTAGAAAAAGTCTATGGGACTATGTCTGAAACAACCTTCCTTTTTCTCCATAAAAGTCAAACCTTTGATAAGGGTATGCTGTATACTCTTGGTCTCCTTTTTACTGAAAGTTATGGGGAAACTTCAGTGCAGGATCATGAAAATTTATTAAATGCACTATGAGCTGAGCACTTGAATATGAACACAAGCTAGTAGATGGAAAGTCAACTAAGACCTAATATAGTGGAGGATATGAATAAGAAACAAATTATCCAGAATTACTGTAGGAAATATATGCTTGATATAAACACAACAGAGAACTAGCAGTGGGGATGGCTTATAGTGGAGAATCTTTAGGAAAGAGAGACAAGTCATCCTAAAAGAAATATCCTGTGAGTTGATTCTTCAAAAGTGTCAGATAATTAGCAAGTTATGGTGGCACACACCTAAAATTCCAGTATTTGGGAGACGGAGACAGGAGGATTGAAGGTAATAGACTAGCCTTAGCAACTTAGCAAGGCCATGTTCCAAAATTAAAAAAAAAAAAAACTTGGAGTATAGCTCAAAGGCCAACGTCCCTCATTACAATCTCATTTTAAAACAAAAGTGTCAGGTAGTTAGTGAGATGGATAAGAGGGAGAAGGGCATTCTGATGGAGAACAGGGCATGAGCAAAAGGACAGTGCTAGAAAGCTACCGACATATGCAGAGTGCAACCTAAGGTATGGAAGGCAGGAGGGACTCAGAATGAAGCTGCCAGAGCCTAAGAAGAAAGGGTGCTTTACCACCTAGGACTAGAGAAGTACTGAGGGTTTTAAGCAAAATTATGTTAAAGGCCCATTGGTATTTTTGAAACATCTCTACAGTAGCTATAAAACTTATTTAGAAATGATATACCTAGAAGTAAGGAGACTAGTGTCAACTAGGAGACAGTATAGGTCTGTGCTCACATAGGATAGAGAGAAAAGAGGGAACAGTTTTGAGAAATATATAGGCAGATACACAGGCAGCCAGGGTTGGTGATTTGATGAACCTTAAGATGGCAGAGACTGTTATGAAGAGAAAAACTGAAGAGTAAACTTGTAACTGAAGTTACTATAACTGTTCCACCTGAAAAATAACAATCCGTGACATTAAGTAAGCACTAAAGCAAATAACTAGGAGTTAAAGTAACTCAGGCAAAGAAAAGTTAGGGAGAAAGAATAATGAAATATAAAATTAGGAGTTCAAAAAAAGAAGAATAAAAATGCACCAAGAGTAAGTTCAGAATGGTGGTACAAATAGTATTTTACTTGAATTGCCAAATAAACATGGAGCATATATGCAAAGCTTGCTCTTACAGAATAATCTTATCCCTATGAAGAATTGTGCATAGAACAGTGCTTAATACAGTCTCATTGAGTTAAAAAAAATTGGAAAGTGTAGAACCAGACAAGAAAAGAAGATTAAAGAGATGAAAATATGTTCACACAGAATCAGTCTAAACAGAAATGGGACTGAAGAAAAATGTTTAAAAATATTTCTCAAGCCCGGCATGCCTGTAATCCCAGTATTTGGGAAGCTGAGACAGGAGAATTGCAGGTTCAAGACAGTCTGAGCTACTTGTCAGACTCTCACAGTGATACCCTGTTGTAAAATAAAAGTAAAATAGGACTAGGAGTGTAGTGTGAAGGTAGAATGCCCCTGGATTCAATCCCCAGTACCACACACACACAAAAAATAATTCTCAGTAAGTACAATCACACATTTAAAAAAATGAGAATAACTTAAAGTGTTCAAGATCTGGGATACTGGAGTCCTTTGGTGTAGTTTGAAATCTACAGCAATATGAACTTGATCAACTTCCTTAACTACTCCCAGCTTCAGTTTCCCCAGATGTAAAGTGGAGGGGGGGAGGGGGGATATTAAGATAGTACCTATATTATTGGATTTTGCAATAATTAAATGTTTGTACATATGAAGTGCTTAGAACAAAATATTATTTGATGTTGGCTATAATTAATATTATTAGAGCTGGAATTTATTAAAGATGGTAATATTTTTGTTGTTGATGAGGGGGGCAGATTCTAGTTCTTTGTGACCAAGCCAATGGTTTAGGGACTTATCATTCTAAGGAATTAATTTATGAACAAATTCAACTGGCAACCTTGCCTATGACCTGTAGTCACAGGGTGCATATGCTTTAAAGTGACAGGCAACACCCTAGGAATGTGGTTGGCTCACAGCAGGGTCCATTGTGCAAGAGAGGCTACCTGTTCCTCCATAGGAAATCTACTTCCTTCCCAGTTTTTTTCCAGAGAATTTTTGTAGGTGCCTCACTTTTCCAAAATGACAATGTGATGTTCCTCTAACACTCAATCAAAATGCCATCACCGTATTTGTGTTGAATTATATTTATCCCAGTTTAGCTCAGTGTAAAGAAAAGATCGTTTTTGGCAGCTGCAAACAGAATACAAAATATTAGGATATCCAAGACTAATTTTAATTCCATTCCATGGGATCTGAATTGTATCATTTACTTTTGAAATTATCCCTGGAAATGATTGCCAGATGCGTGCAAACCACCCAGTTCTGTGAGATTATTTCTGCACTGAAAGATTACCAGAGTAACTGTACGCTTTGGTGAATACACTTGTCTTAAATGAGGCAATAGCAGGGAAGAAATACAGCCATTTTGTAGCATTTGCAATCCAGGGAAATTATGCAATACAGGGAAATTATGTTTTCCACCTAATGGAAAACATGAAAAACAGAATTCACATTTCCAACTGTAATTTACCTTGGCCAATATTTGTTTCAATTAATGTAACTAGAGGAACACCTTTTAAAAAATGAGATTTTAACAGAGTACCAACTGTTTGCTAAATTTAATACCAGATATAATTAAAGATGCTGATTGAAGATTCCATCTTTTTTTTTTTTTTTTGCGGTACTGGGGATTGAACTCAGGGGCATTCTACCTCCGAGCTATACCCCCAGCCCTATTTTTTATTCTTTATTTTGAAACCGAGTCTCACTAAGTTGCGGAGTGCCTCACTAGGTAGCTAAGGCTGGCCGCGAACCCGGATCCTCCGGTCTCAGCCTCACGAATGCTGGGATTACAAGCGTGCGCCACCACGCCCGGCTCAGATTCCATCTTTTTAATAGACTGCACTGCTCCTTTCTCATAAGTAGATACCAACTACAAGTGCTTTCAGCTGCTGAAAGCCAAGGAGTTCCACACTTAACTGTAAAATGTCACATCCTTCTAAATTCAACTAAAGACTTATGGTATGTGTACATGTGTGGTTTGGTTTCTATATAGTTTAAAGCAGCATCACATAGAATGCCCCTGCTTAATATGACCACTATCTTTTAGACAGGGCACCTATCACAGAGCAGAAAAGGGGAAAGTCAAACGTGTGT